>JANZXP010000196.1:47153264-47163342 GCA_027576715.1 Erythroxylum flavicans | reverse complement strand
TGTGTGTGTGTGTGTGTGTGTGTGTGTGTGTGTGTGTGTGTGTGTGTGTGTGTGTGTGTGTGTGTGTGTGTGTGTCTATGTGTGTGTGTGTGCTTGATTGTTTGTGGCTCGTCACCAATGGCTATAAGCATATTAGCCACTAAGATTCACAGCTCACCCCATCATTTTCTACTCCTCAGGTGCAAAATCTGCAGATCAATAATGAACCTTCCAAAAACTTCGACTGACTCCAAGAATTTCCATCTTTCGTAACTAAGCTAGTTCAATCATATTGGTAGCTTTATAGGCATATCAAACAAGAGCATTCATTATTGTATTTTTTTGTATTATGCTACTAATGTGCCTTTTGATATGTAACAGAAGCAATGTACACACTCTGTTTGTTTGAGAAATGAATGCAAGTAAGAGTTGAATTTCTTTTCTGTTCATGTTCAAACCCTTTTCTCTGTTAAGTTCTTAATTTTGATTAAGAATACAGTGTGTGATGTTTGATGGCTTTTGGATAGACTTTCTTAAGCAAATGGTTAAACTGGGAGTTTTGTATGTATGGATTGTACTGTTGGTTTTCAGGTCTTTTGGAAATTGCATAGAAGTATATATTGAAAGATGAGAGGAAATAAGAGAAAAAGGGGATGAAAACGTGATCTGAAACTTCAATGAGTAAATTATATTGATTTAGGCATAATTTGGCAAAGTTGTCTTCATAAAAGTTGTAGATATTTCTCTTAGCATTCTAACAACATAAAGTTTACAATTTTTGGACTTTAGGATTGAATGTTATGATAAATTGAGGTAGAAGTGTGCAGTCATGAATGTCGCGATCGTGCACCAGCACGATTACGACGAACCCCCTATTCACCAAAAGTCGAGATCGTGCTCAAACACGATCGCAACTCCTCCTCTGACTCACGCATGTGACTCTTGGTGTCATGGTTGTGACATTTTTATATGCACGGTCGTGAAATTTTTTATTATTTTTATATTTTATTTGTTTGTTTGTTTATTTATTTGTTTTTACTCCCACCAAGAATTTTAATTCTTTCTATCTTGATGTTAATTATATATATATACCTTTATTTTTTAAAAGTCCCCCAATTTTGGCGCCTTATCGCCACAAGATAAGGACCAAGACCCGGGTTCAACATCTTTGGTATCAGAGCCCAAGGTTTCTAAGGATCCCTAAGCTTAGAATATGTTATAATATGAAATATATAATGTGTGATAAAATGTTTGTATCACTAAATTGCTAAATTATTTGTTTGCATTGTTGAGTTTATTAATTGCAGTAAGTGACATGCATATTATGAATAATGTAGGAAATAAGATTAAAAGGAAAAATAAGCTAAAAGACAATGTCTTATTAAAGGAGTAAAATGCCACCTCGTAGAAGAACACGAGAAGTTTTGCAAGGATCTACTGCACTTGATTCCCCACCTTTAGAGAAGGGTACTGATGAGTATAGAATCTCAGTAATTGCAACCGCAAGAGTCACACGTATGAACTTTCGTTAAGAGTTTGAGCTATTAGAAATAATGAGAAGAATGGTGATTTGTCAGAGTGTAAGACGATAAAAGTTTGTGGATATCTATAAATAAGAAATATTACGTAGTCCGATATGTTAGACATAGATTCAGTGTTTGTGGTTATGTCAGCCAATATGGTGACAGAATTTTGTTGTGGATATGTACTTGAATTGATATGGATGTAAATATATTTTCATAAATTGACTGAGAAAGAAATAGAGACATAGAAATGACAAGATTTAAAGTGTACAAGCAAAGTGGAATTGAAAGGTGAACTTGAATTTAAAATGATTGTTTAATTAATGTGATAAGGGTTATGACCTGGTATAACATTGTGTTAGTGGATTTGAGATCAGAATTTTGAGATGGATATATGTCTATAATTCTGAATTGATTAAGAACGTACATACAGAAGATGAAATAAATGATAGTGATATATGTAGAAGTTCTCAAGGTTATGTTGACCAGTTATTATAAGTACATATCTGATAATGTGGTTACATTGGTGGATAATGTGAATGAACACATATGAAAACTATATTTGGATATGGTATAAGAAGTAATATATAGTCCCTACAGCTAAAATCATGAGATGAATCAGAGTAACGTAACGGAAGTATGGGATTAGGTGGTTACGTTAAAAAGGTAACTACTACAGAGAAGTAACTTTTGAATAGTGGTAGAATATTCAGAGATTGTTCAGAATCAATTGCGATTGAAGTATCATTAGCATGAGATATTAATTGGTGACCTGTCGAAAACACCTTTCCATTATTCTGATCATGTAAAGTGTGGCAGTAATTGATTTTATTGAAATATCATGAACAGTTGAAATTGATCTTAATGAGGTATTAAGAATGGCCGAAACAACAATGATAAATATAATTGATTGATAAAGATTATGGAAACAATGTAGATGATTGAGGTGAGAAACCTTTTTGTGATGGAGATGTTTTATCGAATCATATCGCGTAAATTAAATGTTCCATTTCTAGGAATGAATGACAATTAAACAAATCAGAAGAGACTATTGGAGTCAGATAGAAATAGGACTCAAGCATAAGAAGTTGAATATGCTATAGAGAATGCATGAATTTTGTTTGATGTAAAGTAGCCTACCTATATTATTAGGTTCATGAATTTAAGGTGATGTTGTTGTTATTATTAAAGGAACTTAAGTCTGATAAAATTAAAATGTGAAAGCAATTGTATATGATAAATGCAAGTGAATGATTATATATGACGTGAAAATTGATCTGTAGTAGAATCTACGTGACTCAAGAAAAACAGAAGAGTTATGTGGATCAATGCTAAAGAGATATGGAATAGCAAGTAGAAGATAAAATTGTTTTGAGAGTATCGTATCGCCTTGACGAGGTGTGTTGCAGTTCGATAAAAAGGGTAATGAAATTGTGAGAAACTTGAGATATATTGAGAACCAGTTAAAATAGTAGGGTATTTGAATAAGCAACTAAATCGAGGAATTCCGTTGGATATAGTCTTCTGGAAGAAATCATTCGAGTGAAGAAGCTACTTGGGAGATTGAGAAAAACATAAGACAGCATTACCCTAATTGTTTGATCACTTAGGTAAGAATTTTGAGGACGAAATTCTTTAAAGGGGAGAATTGTTGGATCCTGAACTTTTCTTAAAATTTAGAATTATTAAACGAGAAATTGTTGGCATTTAGTCATGAGTAAAAATCAAAATTCTTGAATTAGAAATTTATAGAGTTTATTTATGAATATTTTTAATCACATATGGTTAAATCGATTAAATAGAAGTGTTAGAATTAAGTTAAGTGCCTGTTTGTTTCTATTTTTATTTTAGTTTTTTTGTTGTGGTTTTTGTAAATAATAAAACGACCCTTAAAATTTTGTTCGGTTAAATACGATTGCATTTTTCATTTTTAAAAATAAAAATAGCAACCATTTTATAAAAACGTAAAAATAACGTTTTCGTGATTTCTAAAAACAGGTTTTCATCTATTTTTAAAAGGTTTTTCACAAAAAAAATCATATTCAGGTTTCTCCTCTGCGCCGACTTCTGTCTTCTGTGTCTTCACCAGTATTGCAATATCATATTTGTTTCCATATCTATCTGTTGCTTTGAGCATAAGCTTCTTTTTTTGCTTTTTTCTGTGATGATAAAGAAGATGAACGTAACTAACCGTGAACAGCCTATGAAATAACGATAACGATTATAAAGAACTTACACAGAACTATAAACCGCCCATGAAATAACATTGACAAAACCGAAGGCTATAGCTGTCTTCTTGATTCTCAAGTCTGTAGCGATTTTCTTCTTCCTCATGTAATTGCAGCTGTTTTCTTCTTGGATTTCACGTCATTTAATGTATGGCTTCTTGACCTCTTGTCTTCACGTAATTTATTAAGTGGAGGTTATATTTGAAGTTGTCTTCTTGTCTTCTTGTCTTCGCATGATTTATTGTACTTGTTTCCTTCTAGGAGTTCACGTCGTCGTTTATTGTGTCATGTGAAGGCTACATTCATGTGATTTATTGCCTAGTTACAATCAGCCTTGGACGTTTCCTTCTCTTCACGTGATTTAATGGAGGCTTCTTCTCTTTACATGATTTAAAGAGACCACTAAGAGATAACCAAAAATAAAAGATTAATTCAGATGGATCCTATAGAAAGTTTTCCTTTGATGAAAAGAAATTAAGCTCACACAATTATTAATTGTTACTGGTAGGTTGACAATCCAACAAAACTGAGAATCTAGATTTTGTTTTATACCTTGAGAGCTCTGCTTTCATGGAAGTTCTTCAAGATAATTTCTTTAGAGGTGGATAGAAGAGCTACAAGAAAAGAGAAGTACACATTTATGAGCAATTAGAAGCAAGACTCGGACTTTTGACATAAATATTGAGTTAGACTGTTTACCAAAACATTCAACTAGCTACACAAGTGAAAAGCTTTTACTGAGGTAGAGACATTGAAAATCTAGATTTCTTAAATACCTTGAGAGCTCTACTTTCATGGAAGTCCTTAGATACAGTTTCTTTATAGGTGGACAGAAGAGCTATAAGGGAAGAGAAGCATACATTCTTAAGCAATAAGAAGCAAGACTTGGACTTTTACATAAATATTGAGTTAGACTTGTTTACCAGAACATCAACCTAGCTACATAAGTGAAAAGCTCTTATCTGGGGAGAGAAAATGAAAATCTAGATTTCTTAAATACCTTGAGAGCTCTGCTTTCATGGAAGTCCTTCAATATAGTTTCTTTAGAGGTGGACAGAAGAGCTACAAGGAAAGAGAAGTATACATTCTTGAGCAATAAGAAGCAAGACTCGGACTTTGACATAAATATTGCGTTAGACTTGTTTACCAAGAATCAAAAGTGATAAAAACATCAAACTAGCTACTCAAGTGAAAAGCTTTTACCTGGGGAGAGAAAATGAAAATCTAGATTTCTTAAATACCTTGAGAGCTCTGCTTTCATGGAAGTCCTTCAAGATAGTTTCTTTAGAGGTGGACAGAAGAGCCCTAGTTGTTAAAGGAGCCCTTTTCTTGAGAGGCGAGCAAGGAGGCTTTGTTGCAAGAAAGTAACCGAGAAAAGGTTTGTGGTTAGGCTTCAAAAGAGTATAAAAAGAAGAAGAAGAGATAGTAGAATGCATTGTGCTCTGTCTAGGTGCTTCTGATAATGACGATAGCTGTGAGGGGAATGAACGGATAAGAGAGATGGAAGGATATTTGGGTTTTACTTCCATTTAATATCCTTACAAGTAAATAAACACAGAGCAAACACAAGTTTTGTTTTTCACTTCATTGGGACTTTGGAGACTTTTGTTAGATTTAATTATTGGTATCTCCAAATTGTTAGCCAATTACAATTGAAGGATTAGAAAATTTTGACTAAATAGTACCTCATCCACTAGACAATGGTTATGTTGGCTTTTTGTTGGTAATTTCATAAAAGGATGGAAATAAAGCCTTGAATTTCAAATTAAACGCTTTCTTTTATGCTTTGCATTTTGATATGATGAGCTTTCACTAGTATTTTAACATCAGAAATGGCTTAAACTTAAAAGAGCTTTCATAGGCTTCCTCTTCACGAATATGGGTTGAGACTCTTCTTTAAAAACTGTTATTCTCCAACTGTTCACTAACAGCCTACTAGAATTACTGTGTTCTTTAAGGGCTTGTTTGTTTATTTTTTTTAGGTATTTTGTTGTGATTTTTGTAAATTGTTACAATTGTCACATGTTTATTTTGAACCATATTTAGCATTTAATACTTTGTAGAAATTATTATGATTGATGTCACTTATATGTTATTACATTTAGTGATGGAAGGCTTGAACAATATGAATGATTACAATGATTGTATGGAAGTAAATGAAAAAGATGGGGTATAGAATGATACTATAGAGATGTATTTAATCTCCTTGATGGTTGAAGAAATGAAGAAGGGAAATCGAACAACTACTACCATTTCCAATTTTGGTTGGAAGAATATTAAAGCAGGGCTTCAAACAAAATTCAAAAAGGAGTATACTGATAATCAATTAAAGAATAAGTATAATGGATTAAGGGCCAGATTGAAGAATTTCAAGAACTTACTCAAAGAAACTAGAATCAGTTATAACTCTTTTACTGGTGAAGTTAATGCTACAAATGAAGTTAAGGTAAAATATGTCTTTTGTTTTATTAATATATCATATTGTATAATATTCATTCTCGTATATCTTTTTCATCATTATAGGTGCATAAAATGGCTCACATATTCAAAAAAAAAAGAATGTAAGGAATTTTTAGACTTGTGTCATATTTTTGAAGACACTACTGCAACTGGCGTGCATGCACATTCATCAACTAAATCTCTATTGAATAGTACAAAAGAGGAACATGGAAATGATGTTGATGAAGATTACTCGTATAATGGAAAAGAATATCAAGATAAAAGTTCTTCGTCTAAGAGAAAGAAGTCTCCTAAGAACAAGAAAGCAAAGAAAACACATTCTAACATTTTAGAAGAAGCCTTACTTATACTTAGTGAACAATCAAAAAGGAAGAATGATTTACTTGAGGAAAATTTGAGTGAAACATCATCCACTGCAAAGAATAGATCTTAAAGAGTCTAACATAATGATGGAATGCCTGAATTCTTTAGATGAATTGGGTATTGACAATGTGCAATATGAAAAAATTGTAAAGGCTTTACATGATTCTCCTCTTTATAAGGATATTTTTTTGAAAATGACACAAACAAGGAAGCTGGATTGGATTATGTCGCTTTAGTTATATTTTCATGTTATCATATATGGAATTCTTATTGATTTGACACTTTTATATTGAGCATTATTCCATATTTTGAACATTTTAAGTTTATGCTTTGTATGAATATTTGACTTATTTTTAATTCTATATTTTGTATGAATATTTTTCTATATTTGATTAAATATACTTAATTGAATATTTTATTAATTATTTAATGTTGGCATTGTAGATATATGGATTTCTTATTAGATTTCGAATCAGATTTTGATGATGAACGGAAGAAGGTAATCATTATTTCTGTAGCTGAGGGAGAGAACAAATATTTTCATTTACAAAAGCAACCATGTAAAACTTCTACTCTACCAAGTCATGATTGGATATTATAACTTTTGAATAGGAATCCTACAAGGATTTATGAAAACTTAAGAATGAGAAAGATAATCTACTTGAGCTTATGTTACGAGTTGAAGAATTTAGGAGGCTTAAAGGCAACAAATCATTTGATTGTGGAGGAATAAGTGGCAATTTTCTTGATGATTATAGGGCATAGTGAGATAACTCAACGCAGAACGTTTTCAATATTCAACCTGGACAATTTTGAAGTACTTTCAAAAAGTCTTATATGCAGTTAATCATTTTGCAAAAAGAGTCATTACTCTATCATCTTTTACTAATATACCTCCTGAGATTCAACATAATTCAAAATTCTTCCCATATTTTCAGGTACATTCTTATATTTAATTACTACTTTAATTATTCCTTATGATTAAAATTTTTTTAATATATTTTTTAATTTTTAGGATTGTATAGGAGCAATAGATGGTGCACATATTAATGCACATGTTCTGACCGATGAACAAATACCATATAGGGATAAAAGAATTAATCCAACCCAAAATATTATGTGTTGTTGCTCATTTGACATGCGTTTTACGTATGTAATGGCTAGATGGGAAGGTACTGCAAATGACTCTCGAGTTCTTTTAGAAACAGTGACAAATCCAACGAATTAATTTCCTATGCCTCCACAAGGTAATATGTCATTTTAAATAAACATAGTAATTATAATTCATTTTAAATATTTTTTGTTAATATAATGTTCTTTATATGTTAAGCAAGTACTATTTGGTTGATTTGGGCTACACTAATATGCCTGGATTTCTTTCACCATACCGAGATGAAAGATATCATTTGCGAGATTATAGGGGTAAAGGAAGACCTCAAGGTCCACAGGAATTGTTTAACTACAGGCATTCTTCATTAAGATATGTTATTGAAAGATGTTTTGGCATTCTAAAAACAAGATTCCTTATACTTAAAAACATGCCGAGTTATGATTTGAAGAAACAAAAATACATCGTTATTGTTTGTTGTGTTATACACAACTATATTAGAATGTATGGACAAAGCGATGAATTATTTGACAGTTGTGCTGAAAATGAAGAACAAATTAGAGAAAGTGAAAATGAAGATGCAAGTTCTCAAGTAGAGTATAATATCACTCCAGCAGAACTTCGAAGTATGTCTTAAAAGCGAGATGAAATTGCTAAACAAATGTGGAGTGATTATATTATTTCTAATTGATTTATGTTTCTCTTCTGTAAATGATAGTACTATTTTCAAGAATTATAGTATAATAGACATATTTTATTGATTAAAATGACTTAATATAATTTCTATTTTATGTAATTTTATTATATAAATTAATTTGTAATTTTTAAATAATATTTGATTTGCATATATTTTAATTTTAATTATAATGATAATTAATTAATTTAAAACTATAATATATTATATTGTAATTATTACACATAAGAGTATAATTACAAAAAATAGAAACAGGATGATAAAACCAAACATGTTTTTATTTTTAGTTTTTTATTACAAATCTCAACCAAGCATTTTTTTTAGTTTTTATATTATAAATCTCCACTAAACAGATTTTTGTTTTTTAAAGAAAAAACAGAAACTAAAAACAGGAAACAGAAACCAAAAACAACAACAGAAAAACAGAAGTGGAACCAAACGGCCACTAAAATTATGTTAAGATAATTGTAGTGTAAGATCCCACATATTTTAGCCGATACACACTCTTTTTACCATCATCAGTGCGAATTCTTAAGGTCTAACACTTAGGCATCAGAACTAACCAATCATCTTTATATAATCATACTAGCTAATAAGATCTATAGTCTAAGACTTTTTGATACATAAGGCCCTTGTAAAGAGACAATTGTAGAGTACAGTTGTCTTTCTGTAGGGCTATAACTACATTATTCAAGAATCCATCACAATTTTATGATTAAAATATTTAATAAAACTTTTTGTATGTGAAAATTCAAAAACTAAATAAAATCTTTATACATTAGATAAATTGATAAAAATTTTATAAATTTGAAAATGATAAAATGAAACCTAATTAATTTTTCTTTTAAAGTTTAAAATTAAAAATTAATGCAATTCATATAATTATAACTTGAATCAACAAACAATTCTATATTTATATTTTTATATGATTACTTATCGTTCATTTATTAAATTTTTGTATTGATGGAATAATAATTAAAAATTATGTATAACGATTACTTAATAATTAATACTTGTAGATATTTTAAATAAACACATAAATTTCTCTTATATAGTGTACCACTTTGTTTCTAAAATAAATATTACGAAAATTCAAAATAATATTGAAGTCATTCTAATTCAATACCGAGTTTTCTTACGCATACTTAATAACATATGTCACACATCAAACATGTGTGAAGAGGTGATATTAAGTTGTGATGTTCTCACATTAATTAAAAATAATATATATATATATATATAAAGACAATTTATTTTGAGAATAAGTCAGCGCTCTTTGAAAATATCGAGATTACCGAAATTGAACACTTACTTTCGCAAAAGTGAAAATGCGTCGACTAAGGGCCTGTTTGGTTGAATGCTAATTAATGGAATAGAATATAACGGAACGGAACGGAATGGAACGGTTTATAATGGAATAGAATGTAATACAGTGAAACATTGTTTGGGAGGGATGAAACGGTTCATAGTGTAATGTAGGGAAATGTTGTTTGAAAGATGGATACAATAGAATGTAATATATAGTAAATGATTATTATACTCATTATATTAAAACGATTATTGCATGAGGTTTATTATTTTATTATTAGTTATATACAATTTATTATTAATTATATAAAAATTATTATTAATTGTCTAATAAATTTTATTATATTATATTAAAATTTATTTTATTTTATTCTATGTGATTTATATTTAAAAATAATTTATTTATATTTTTATT
>JANZXP010000196.1:47142727-47153164 GCA_027576715.1 Erythroxylum flavicans | reverse complement strand
CTAGAAATTGTTGTACATTAAAACTAACAAAAATATAACGTGTGTAGTATTTAATTGCAACTTAATCAAGAATATAATTTAAACATCAAAATATTTCGCAATTACGTAAATGGAAGAATTGAAGGTTAGTTGGCATCACAAATAAGTGGAAGAAGAAAAGTAGAAAGAATGTCCTTATTTAGGTAGAGTTGAATTGCGTGATGCTCTTTTTTCTTCTTTAGCTACTGCGGCCGCAGATATATAAATAGAGAAGGGTATAATTGTACTTTGATACATATAATTTTAGCTGTTGAATGAAAACGTTGATATATAGCAGCATTTTCATTTTCAACTGTTTACTTTCAACTAGCTAATGAAAAAGCTATTCTCCAAACAATATTATTAGCTGTTTGAAAAGTCAAACAGCCAAAATCAACCAATCAGCTAAAAAAATAGCTGATTGGTTGATAACCAAACGAGACCTATATTTTTACCTAACGAGATAAACCATTCTTTCCTTAAATCTTATAACTTCAAGCTTCCTTTAAAATATCCCCTCAAATGAAGATGTTAATGCGTTAGACTGAGTTTGACTGTCGTTCATCGGCCAATCTGACCTATTACACACACACACACAGATATATATATATATATATATATAATTTATTTATTTATTTAAAAAATGTTAAAAATAACTTCATTTTTTAAATATTTGATTAAGCTGATCATAATGATTCCGTAATCTATTCAATTTGGGCCAAAATTAAGCCTGCCTTTTTTGACATCCCAATTTGCAAAGTAGACCTCTGCTTGTCTCGAACAAAGGTTTACGCATAGAACTGCTGCTATTGCCCACAAAACTATGAACTATGAATGCCTCAAATCTCAAGTAGAAGAAAATGTGGTTAAAGAAAATAAAAAACACGCCCAAATTCTATATATATTTTGTTGAGTCAAAGCACAGCCATCTGTCTTCTTAATTAGCCAATGAGCATAGAAAATAACGTGTGCTGCTACCTTCTCAGCGTCCCCAGTGGCTTTGATTTTATATATTTCAACTTGTATGCTAACTAAATAGTATTCAATTGACTTTTGTCTCGCCACCAACCAACTCTGATAAGTATGCTTTCTAAATAAATTTTAAAATTTTAAATAATACATTAAAATTTAGTAAATTGTGCTTACACATAGTAGTTCAACACTATCATTCTTTAATCAGAAATTTCAAGTTTAAGCCCTAAAAATGAAAAAATTTGTTTGATCAACACTTTATTTTTTACGGGTTGACTCGATATGAGCAAGAATTAGTCTAAATATGAATGACTTAAAAGTGTCTTTTTATAATTGAGATCTTCCTATAACATCTCGTGTGCTAAATTATAAAAAAACTATTATTAATTTAAATTGCATCCATCAGTTTCATTTATTAAAGAAGAATTTTATTAAACAAATGTTAACATTAAAATCCTTTAAATTTTTATGAAAAAAAAATCATTACAACGTCACGCAACTTGACTTCTAATTGATAGAGAGAAGACTCAAAACTCATTAAAGAAATGTTGTTCAACGATAAAAACCCCTGTAGATCAGTATTTTGATGTACACTGCCTATTTGTGATGTGAAGGAATCTTACAAGCGAGAACACATTGCCCACAGTAACTCTATTTCAGATTTCTTAAATAAAAAAAAAACAGAATAGCAGTCATAGAAACTTAAATACAAGCACCCACAACACATGCTTCGGTAGCAAGGAAACGCGATTCCCTTGAAAACTGCATCAAGTGAATACAGCTCATTTACACCCCACACCGACGTCTGCACTGCACTGCTACTTACTTAAGGAGTGCCATAGCTCCACCTAGAGAATCCTTGACATGGATGGAGATCTAAGAACATTTCTTTTCTTGTTCGAATCTTAGTCTGTTTCGATTCTTCTGAACACCGACATTTTCAAGACCTTCATACCGTTGATTTTAAAAAAGAAAAGCACTTAAAGCTAAACAAAAAAAGAAAAGTTCGGTGTTTGTGTTTGAGGGAGGGACTTTACAGAGCGGAAGTTAGTAGGTTCTTTCTCTGTTTGCAAGCTTCCGTCTTACCCTTCAACCCCTTTTCTCAGTTGTTGTCAATAAACTTCATAGCTTCATCATCGTGCTTCCTTGTATGTGTGTGTGTGAGAGAGAGATGGGTGACTGCAGTAGTACTTTGTGGTACTTGTTGGTAGTGTTTTTGCTAGTGAGTTACGCTAGTGGAGAAGATCCCTACAGGTTCTACACGTGGAATATAACCTACGGTGATATCTACCCACTTGGAGTGAAGCAACAGGTGACCTGAATTTCACGTATTTCTTGTTTATCTCGCTGTTTTCCCGTAGTTTTGTTTTGTTTACCTGAATCCTGATAAAAAAGCCACTGTCGCAGGGGATATTGATAAACGGGCAATTTCCAGGGCCTCAGGTTGAGTCGGTGACAAATGACAACTTGATTATTAGCGTCTTCAATAGTTTGGACGAGCCATTCCTCATCTCTTGGTACGTTCTTACACCGCTATAAGGTTTTTCTTTCTTTTTTTATTTTAATGTCATTGTCAAAGAAAGAAGATTAGGTGATAAATGAGTTTTAGTTGTTTATCAATTCGCACCTTTAGTACATGCGGTGCTTAGTCGGCTTAAGGGGTAGCATTTCCTTTTTCGCGATTTTCATAGTCCGTGGCCTTACTTGTTGATTTGAAACTTCTCTGATTTCCTGCGTCAAGATTGTTCTGCCAATCATCGGATCAAGATCATTGTAGTGCCCGAATTTTGTTATGTTCCTGAAGGTAGCCTTAAGACTTATGCTATCTCAGCTATCCAACACAATGTCTTGTGACTATTGGTTAGGAATGGAGTTCAGCAGAGAAGGAACTCATGGCAAGATGGAGTTTACGGCACCAACTGTCCCATTCCTCCGGGACAGAATTTCACTTACGTGCTCCAAGTTAAGGATCAGATTGGTAGCTACTTCTACTTCCCTTCTCTTGGCATGCACAAGGCTGCAGGAGGATTTGGTGGCATTAAAATAGCAAGCCGTTCAGTGATTCCAGTGCCATTTGACCCCCCTGCTGCAGATTTTACAATCTTGGCTGGAGATTGGTTTACCAAGAACCATTCAGTGAGCCTCATCACTTAACTTGATTAATGATAAAATGCTATTTTAAAGCATATTTGGCTTCTTTTAATGAGATCATAACAAATCTAAATAGGATTTGAGAGCAATTTTGGATGGTGGGACTGATCTTCCATTCCCTGATGGACTTCTAATCAATGGTCGTGGATCAAATGGATACACATTCACATTGGATCAAGGTGACAATCAAATGTGAATTTTCACTAAGTTATTAATCATCTTAGTACATGGTGATGCTTTTTTACTAATGTGATAATGGTGACAGGTAAAACATACCGGTTCCGAATATCAAATGTGGGCCTTACGACTTCCCTCAATTTCAGAATCCAGGGGCACAAGATGCTACTGGTGGAAGTTGAAGGAACTCACACACTTCAAAATTCTTACGATTCTCTTGACATCCATTTGGGGCAAACTTATTCTGTGTTGGTTACCGCTGATCAACCAGCGCAAGATTACTATATTGTCGTCGCTACACGGTTCACCTCCCAAGTGCTTACAGTAACTTCCATTTTCCGCTACAGCAATTCTGCAGGAAGTGTTTCAGGTCCTCCTCCTGGCGGGCCAACAACTCAGATTGATTGGTCTCTTGAACAGGCCCGGTCTCTAAGGTATTTATCATCATTCATCAAGCTTCTTTCGTAATTATGCTGCATCTTTTAAGTTGCTTCGATAATTGTATGAATCTATCTCTGTTTTGAATTCATCAGGCGAAATCTCACTGCAAGTGGTCCAAGACCTAACCCTCAGGGCTCTTACCATTATGGATTGATCAACACAACTCGTAGTGTTAGGCTGCAGAATTCTGCACCTATTATCAATGGCAAGCAGAGATATGCGGTCAACAGTGTGTCATTCATCCCTGCTGATACTCCTCTTAAACTTGCTGACTACTTCAAAATCTCTGGAGTTTTCTCCCTTGGAAGCATTCCAGACAATCCTACTGGAAGTGGTGCTTATCTGCAGACTTCCGTCATGGCTGCTGACTTTAGAGGCTATACTGAGATTGTTTTTGAGAATCCGGAGGACAGCGTACAGTCGTGGCACATAGACGGTCATAACTTCTTTGTTGTGGGGTAATTTTTTAAACTAATTCGTTTCATCAATCCACCGGATGCCTTTGAGACTTACTTTTCTGTTCCCAATATGCAGAATGGATGGGGGGCAGTGGTCACCTGCGAGCAGATTAAGCTATAATTTAGAAGACACTATTTCTCGCTGCACTGTTCAGGTGAACTAGATATTCCAAAAATATTTCAAACGTACCTTGTCTCCTATAGTCTGTCGTTAGCTTGGATGATTACTAGAACACGAAAAATGCATTTTCAGTTTGCATGAAGTTTAAGGAAACTTCCCATAGATTGTAGTTTATTTTTTTTTTTTTTTTGAAATTATTGTAGTTTATTATTATTGCAAGAGCTTGATAGGTTTTCTGGGTAATCTGTCCATAATACAAAGGATTTATTTGTTATGATGATGATAGGTTTATCCCCAGTCGTGGACTGCAGTATACATGCCTTTGGATAACGTAGGCATGTGGAATGTAAGATCAGAGAACTGGGGTCGCCAGTACTTGGGGCAGCAATTCTATCTTAGAGTATACTCCTCAGCAAATTCATTGCGGGACGAGTATCCAATCCCGACCAATGCTCTTCTTTGTGGCCGTGCAGTAGGGCGTCGCTCTCTGTAGAGAATCATAGCTTCTTAAGAAACTTGAACTAGAGATGTCACGAGCGGGTGGCATGATCTAATCTGGGAGGTCACTCAGACATTTATATATATATATGCAATGCAGCGTGGCGCAAGCTGGTTTTTTCTATCCATGTCAACTTCTCTGTTTCTTGGCAACAGCGTAATCTAATTAGAGTCAACATTACATATCCTTAGTAAATAAGTTCCTGACATCCATTTTTCTAATTTGACTTTTGACATTCTATATATAATCTTCAGGATCTGTTGATCATCAATCTTCATTAACCCCGTCGCAAAGATAAATTATTACTTCCTTTTCTGTAATTGATGTACTAATCTTATATTGACCGGATAAAGGGTTAATTATAAAAAATTTCAATCTTTACTTAATTTTGTAATATTTGCCTGAACTTTAAAAGTGACGCTAAAATATCTTAATTTTCAATTTGTTGTGAAAACAGACTTTTTAAGTTTTTTGTTAATATTACTGACGTGATTATCACGTCAAATTTTTTACTTGCCGCATATTTGATATGTGTCTTTATTTTTTTTAACTCATTTTTTAAAAATCAATTAAATTTAAAACATAACATTAAAAACTTATCCCTAACGCCATTTTTTTTGTTCTCGAGTTTTGTTTTGTCGATACAAAACTCTCTTTCGCTGTGGAGTGTTGCTATCTCTTGCGATTATGTGTGGAGTGTCATTATTGTCTTTGCTGTTGGGTGCAATTGGGAGTATATTCGGAGTGTCGTTATCTCTTGCAATTGGGAGTGTTAATGGGGCACATTTTTAAGATGTGAGTTCATCTAACCCTAGGTTAATGTGTTTCGGACATAATTCATTATTGTTGAGCTTTGTTGATTGATCATTTGGTGATATTCTTATTCTTGTGGCTGACTTGATAAAGAAATAAGTAAGAATGATAATAAGTCAAGCTGGGCCCGAGGCCTATGGATTGATTGGCCCTTGGCATAAGGTCGACCTTGCCCGACTTTATGCTTTTTTTAAAATTAAAAAAATGATGTTCTTTTATACCTTTCTGTTGGATCGTGGGCTAGAACAGTCTCTGCCTGTGACTCGATTAACTCAGGCTAAAATCAGACTGGACCTGATTAGGCCACATTTGTCGTCATTGGAAATAAGGAAATTATCACATATTCTCCTCAGCTAGATCATTCATCATTAACATCCCCAAATATTGCACTTGGAGTTGGAGCCTTGACTTAGATTTGATGAATATCAAATATATTTATGTTATTGGTTAATTGTATTTAAACAATAAACAAGAAAGTTGATGTTGGCAGGAGCAGCCGAAGTCTACTGGAAAACTAATCTTATATTTGTATTGATTAGGAAGACTTAAATGACTCTTTTCTTTAGCATATTAATGAAGCAATTTATGTGTATAGAAGTCTGTTAGTGAGAAAGGGAGGAAGGGGGTTTTACAGTCTCTAGACCTGAGATCATATTAATTGAAATAATATTCCTTTATGGAATATCCTATTACTGTTGGGAAAGTAGGAAGCGGTCACGCAGCAGAAACAAAGTAACCAAAATCAATAAACCTTTCCTTGTAAGAACAAGCACAACCAACACTAAAAACAGTGCACCAAAGCAGATAATAGTCCAAACCAGTTAAACTAAATGCAGCAGGCAACCAATCTCAAATGGAAGAAATTAAGTGGCAAGAAAAGTAAAGCACACCGGCAATTTTTTACGTGAAAAACCTCTCCCAGTGTGAAAAAGGAAAAACCACGAGACCTAGTCCAGTCAGAAAATCTCCACTATCACCAAATTAAGATACAAAGGAGTTTTTTTACCTCTAGATAACACTAGATTCAACACTCAACTTAAAACAACAACAGGAATCGTCAAAAGATGAAAATCAAAAGAGTTGAGAACAAAATCGCCCAAAAAAATGGCAGTAACTTCGACCAAATATCTGGACACTATAGAGACCTCCAAATCAGATCTCCACCGTCCACAATGAAGAACAATGAGAGTAGAAACTTTGCTTAAAATTTCATATTGATCCGGCCAGAAATCATCACCCAATTGAAGTTTTGATGAAAACTGCACAGTGTTGACAATAATTATGAAAATTTCACCTAAGTTTATCCTTTTTCTTTGCTCTCTCACTTTTCACTCTTATAGCTGATTCCCTTTATGTTTCACCTAAATACCTAAGGTTAAAAGGAACCCTTAAGTCATGTGGACTTGGGCCTCACTTAGGAGTGAACCAACTCAACAAATCTCCCCCTCACGACTAAGTGGAGGACTTGGCCATCCCGATCATTAAGCAGCAAGTCTCAACTTTCTCCCTCGATGATACTTTAGTCATCATATAAGCACAGTTATCATCTGTATGAACCTTCTCTAGCTCCATTAACTTGGAATTTACCACATCTCATATCCAATGATACCTAATATCAATGTGCTTCTACCTTGCATGGAAACTAACATTCTTACCAAGATGAATGGCACTCTAGTTGTCACAAAATAACACATACGATCATGCTTGAAACCAAGCTCAAGAAGAAAGTTCTTCATCCATAACAGCTCCTTGCAAGCCTCTATAGCTGCAATAAACTCAGCCTCAGTGGTTGACAAAGCAACATACTTTTGCAACCTTGATTGCCATGCTATAGCTCTCCTTGTAAACTTAATCATGTAACCTAATGTAAACTTTTTAGAATCAACATCTCCTGTCATGTCTACATCAGTAAAACCAACTAATAAAGGTTTATCACCGCCAAAATTAAGGCTCAAATCAGTTGTACCTTTGAGATACCTCATAATCCACTTCACAGCATTTCAATGCTCTTTATCTGAATTAGAGAGAGAATGGCTAACTATACCAACTGCATGAGTAATGCCTGGCCTACTACATATCATAACATACATCAAACTACCAACTACTAAGGCATATGGAATTTTCTTCATCTCTTCCTCCTCTTTGTCTGTAGAAGGACATTGCTTGTTACTCAACTTGAAACGAGGAGTAAGTGGGCTGGCAACAAGTTTAGCTTCATGCATACTAAACCTTTGAAGTACCTTCTTTATGTACTTTTCTTGTGACAAATACAGCTTCCTAGCATCTCTGAAGCGAATAATCCTCATGCCTAAAATCTGCTTGGCATGAACCAAGTCTTTCATTGCAAAAAACTTATTTAGCTGTTTCTTCAATTTAGCAATCTTAGAAGCATTATTGCCCACAATCAACATATCATCCACATAAAGAAACAAGATGATGAAATCATCATCTAAAAATCTGCGTACAAACACACAATGATCCCCAGAAGTCTTCTTGTAGCCTTACTCTCCATAACTGATTCAAACTTTTTATACCACTGCCTAGAAGCCTGCTTCATTCCATACAAGCTCTTCTTTAGTTTACATACATAATTTTCTTTTCCTTTTACCTTGAAGCCCTTTGTTGTTCCATGTAAATTTGCTCCTCTAAGTGACCGTGAAAGAAAGCTATCTTCACATCCATCAGCTCAATCTCTAAATCAAGACTAACAGCCAAACCAAGAACTGTTCAGATGGAGGACATCTTTATAACAGGAGAAAATATATCACCAAAATCAATACCCTTCATTTGACCAAATCCCTTAACAACCAATCTAGCCTTATACTGTGGCTTTCAAACTGTGCTCTTCAGTTTTGATTCTAAACACCCACTTGTTCTTCAAAGCTCTCATGCCCTTAGGCAACTTCACTAACTCATAGGTGTGATTCTTATGCAAAGATTTCATTTCATCTTACATGGCTTCAATCCACTGATCCTTATGCCCATCTTCAATGGCTTTCTCATAGCACTCAAGCTCTCCCCCATCAGTGAGTAACACCCACTCATCAGATGAATAACAGGAAGAAGGAACATACTGTCTAGCAGATCTCCTAGGTGGAACTGTTTGCTCAATAATAACTTCAGGAGCTGGAGCATCTACCTCATCAACAACAGCACCACCATCGGCATCCTCAACATCAATATGCTACTTAGGAGCATGATTTTAGACATCATTGTGATCATCAAGTCCAGCAACATCATGTTCACCTATCTGAGGAACAGGATCAAGATTAACTAGGCCACTAGAACTATAACACTTTGGCTTTTCTACCTTATCAATATCTTTAATGGTTTGATCCTCCATAAAGATGACATCACGACTTCTCATAAGTTTTTTCTCAACAGGATCATACAACCTATAACTAAACTCTTCAAGGCTATAACCAATGAAGATACATTGCCTCGTCTTGGAATTCAACTTGGAACTTTCATCTCTAGGCACATGCACAAAAGCTTTGCATTCAAACACCCTCAAGTGGTCATAGGAAATATCCTTGCCATACCACACTCTGTTTGGAACATCACCCTATAAAGCAATAACAGGAGATAAATTAATAACATGTGCAGCAGTTAATAAAGCCTCACCCTAAAAGGAATTAGGCAACTTAGCTTCAGAAAGCATGCTTCTGACTCTCTCCATCAAGGTCCTATTCATCCTCTCTGCCAACCCGTTAAGCTGAGGAGTCTTTGGGGAGTCTTTTGGTGTCTAATACCTATCTGCTTGCAGTATTCATCAAATGGTCCACCGTTGTCAGTGCAAATGCACTTCAGCTTCTCCCCTGTCTCCCTATCAACCGAAGCTTGAAACTATTTAAAGATACCCAACACTTAATCTTTTGTCTTTAAGAAATAAAATCACAATTTCCTGGAACACTCATCAATGAATGTGACAAACTACGATGCACCCCTCAAAGTCTTCGTCATGAAAGGACCACACAAATCAGAATGCACCAACTCAAGTAACTCTGTGTTTCTTGAAGTAGGATGAGTCTTAAAAGAAACTCTATTTTGCTTCCCAGCCAAACAGTGCTCACACTTCTCCAATTTAGCATCCTTCAAATCTGATAAAAGATTTTTCTTGGCTAATGCAATCAATCCCTTCTCACTAATATGGCTAAGCCTTCTGTGCCATAACATTGAGGAATAATCGTTCTCTATTACATTCACCCTATTAGTACATACTGAAGCTGATGTCCAGTACAAGCCAGAGTGCTTTCTACCACAAGCCACCACTAACGAACCTTTAGTGAGCTTCCACATACCTCCACCATTGGTACTCAAATAACCCTCATCATCAAGAACACCAATAGATATAAAGTACAAATGAATATCAGGTGTATACTTAACACTATTTAAAACAAGTTTAGTTCCCGTACTTGTTTCCAACAAAATTGTGCTAATTCTAACCACTCTAAACATAGTCTCATTTCCCATGTTCAATACCTCATGGTCACTTGGAGTATAAGATAAGAAAAAATCCTTCTTTGATGTAGCATGAGAACAAGCACCAGCATCCAAAACCCAGCTTGACTCATCATAATTAACCCCAACTAGGCTCTCATTAAGGACTGTCATAAGGTCTTCTTTAGTAGCAATAGCAACACAATTCTCATTGTCATTCTCTTTCTTTTCTTCCTTGCCTTTGCTGTCTTTGTTCTCTTTCTTTAATTTCTATTAGTTTTTCTTCAAGTGGCCTTTCTTACCACAGTGAAAGCACTCAACATCTTTGTACTTGTCCTTGGACTTAC
>JANZXP010000196.1:47122138-47132501 GCA_027576715.1 Erythroxylum flavicans | reverse complement strand
TTATGTGTAAAGCATAAGGGTAAAAGGGACTAAAAAATAGGCTCATTAATTGATATAAAAAATCTACCTGAAAAAGTACTTCTTTAAAAAGCTTCAAATTTGAGCTTTTAAAAAAAATTGTATTTTATCTTTTAAAAAAGCTATACTCCAAAAGTGCTTTTGAAGTTTACAGCCAAACACTTATTTTTTCCTTAAAATAGCTTTTGTGAAAAAAAAAGTACTTTTCTACCTGCTAAAAGCTGAACCAAATGCACTCTTACCCTATACGGGCTTCTGGTGTAATTAAGGCCTTTGATGTGTTTACATAAATTATAATTAAACTCAGTGTTATGTACCGTTGTAATAAATAATAATACTATTTAAATATTTTTAATTTTTATAATTAATTTATTTCATATACAATTATTATTTTGACAATATAATTACTTAAAATATGTTACTTAATTTATTTTTGTTTATAATAGTTTATTATCAATTGTTGTAAAAAATATATTCAATTAGTAAATATAATGTTCTCCAAGTATAATTTTGATTATACAATACTGAATTATATTTTAAATATATTTATATGTTCGTAGTGAGTATGAAAAGAGGTTAACCTTATAATAAATAATTATATATTGTATAAAAGGTTGATACGCTTGAATACAATTCAGTGTAAAATAATATTATATATTGTGAATAATTAATATTAACTTAATAAAAATTTTAATCAAATATTTCGTAAATTATTGTTCTTTAAATATAAATTTTAAATTTTAAATAAAATTAATAGGTTTCAAATTAAAAGTTCTTACCTTATCGTGCACTTAACAACATGTATACTTGTTAAATTATAACTATCTTATTTCAAACTTTTTATCTCATGGCAATATTGGTAAAAAATCATAAAACAATGAATCAATATTTATTAATTTTTAATAATATGAAATTGATAAAATATAAAATTAACAATAATCATCTAATAATATATATGATATGAACAAAATATATCAATAATAAATAATCTAAAAGTTTTTACTCTTTAATATGAGAATAAAATATTATACTTTTTCCATATTTAGATATTTATATAGTATTTATAAATACAAAAGGGCCACTATCAAATAATAATTATTAATTTGTAATATATTGCACACATCTCATACGGACCAAATCAAGTGGGCCCACTCACTAGGCCTTTGATATAATCACATATCCTAGAGACTACTACACTGAATCACTACCCCAAGGCAAAGGGCCAATGCAATGCAAACACGCGTCGTGTTAACGTCCTCTCTTGTTTCCCGCCGTTTTGCTAGTACAGTTACCACTTTACCCCTTTTGTTCTAAAGTGTACTGAACCACCACACTCGCTCAGCCCTTTCCTTTTTGACAAAATCGATTTTCATCTAACCCTAGCATCATAGACACAAAATCTCTATCAATCATCATCCCTGATGGAGCTCAGATCTCGTTCCTCCTTAGCCAAGAAAGCCTCCAACACTGGTGAGTTCTATAGTCTCATTCATTTTCTAAACTTTGGTTATTGGTTACTAAGAGATTGAATGAAATTGTCGTGTCATTTGGCCTTTCCGGCTTTGGAGCAGATAATACGGAGGAGGATATTCCTGTATCAGCTTCAGACTCCGACGGCAACGGCTCCGCATATGAAGGTATTTTGATCTTATTATGCCTTTTTACACTATTCTTGAGCCGCATTACTTGGAATATGTTTTCATTATTTCTTTTATAAAAGATAACGCAGTATCTTTTGAAGAATCTTCGGACTACAACGCCAGCTGCCAAGAAGGTACTTTTTGATTCTTTTTCCTCCTTTCTTGAGCGTTACTCTGTATAATTTTACCTTGGCTCTACTTCACACAGACCGTTATTCTGACCAGGACGGCTTCAAAGATGAAGGTACGTTTGCTTCCTCTGCTTTTATTCACATTTTCTCCCTTTATTTATTCGTCTACTGCACATTGATTTTTATGTATATGCAGTTCCCCAAGGAAGGCAGATGGATGAAGAACCCCATAATGAATACCATCCGGCTTACCAACAACAAGAACTTCCTAGACCCAAAAGAAAGAAGCCTTATAGAAGAAGAGGTAGCAAAAAGTCAAAGCCATTGTTGATGTGGGAAATCTGGGAAGAAGAGGATCAGAAATGGATTGATGAGAACATGACAGAAGCTGTTGACTCGGATAATCTACATGAGCATCTCGAGGAAACTGATGAGGGATCTTCAGACTTGACTATCTCTTTGTTAAGGTACCAAAAAGAATGGCTGTCTTGGGCTTTGAAACAAGAAGATTCTGCAGCCAGAGGAGGGATTCTTGCAGATGAGATGGGAATGGGGAAAACCATTCAAGCAATTGCTCTTGTTCTCGCAAAACGAGAAAGGAACCGGAAAATGTTCGAGTTCAGTGGAAGCTCATCATCTTCAGGTTTACCCGCTGAGACTGGAGCCAAACCAACCCTTGTAGTCTGTCCTGTGGTTGCTGTCACTCAATGGGTGAATGAGATAGAAAAGTTTACATTACCAAATAGTACCAAGGTGTTTATCTATCATGGAGCAAAAAGAACGAAGCTGGCAGAACATTTGTATGATTATGATTTTGTTATAACGACATACTCAATTGTTGAGGCTGAATACAGAAAATATGTGATGCCACCCAGGGAAAAGTGCGAATACTGTGGAAAATATTTGTACGGACGTAAACTGTTAATTCATATGAAGTACTTTTGTGGGCCTAATGCTAGGCGAACAGAAAAACAGTCCAAACAGACTAGGAAAAAGCGTAGAATTCCTCCAACGAGTATACTGAAAAGAAAATCTAATGGTGATGAAAATGATGGGCGTCAAAATGATATTAAGGTGAGAGCTCATAATAAGGAAGTGAAGGAAAATGAGACAGAAAAAGACGTTATCCTAGAAGATTCAGAAGCTTATCTAGACTCAAGGAGAAAAAACTCGATTCTACATTCTGTGAAATGGGATCGTATTATTTTGGACGAGGTAAGCTATAGTCATGCCACTTCTGTAAATTTTTATCTTAGATGTTATGTCATTTTTTTCAGCGTAACCATCATGTGGTAACAAGCTGGTTGTTAGTTTTTCTCTCTCTCTTTGCATCTTTTGGTTGACCAAAATTAATCTCCAAATTGGTTGGATGCCAGCATAGCAAAAGTAAAGCTACTTTTGGGTTTTCTGCTTACAATGTCAGTTAAAATAAGTTCATGAAGCTGTTCAAGATTTCGATTTAGATATCTAGCTTCTTTTAAGTCCATATTTGGCCTCCTGTTTCAAATTTTCTGATGAAATACTTGATAAGAATGATAAAGAATGATAATATCTTGTTTCTGGAATAAGCTTATTTGCTTAAATTTCTTTTTTTAATTCTTTACTTATTGTTTCTTATTTTCCCTTTGCTTTTCTTATACACATCTCACTTTCCATAGACTTTGCTTCCAATCTTGGCCTAGTTTTGCCTTTTCAATGTTATATTCTTTTACTCTCTCTTTTTCTTCTGATCCAAACCAGGGTCACTGCATTAAGGATAGACGATGCAGTACTGCAAAAGCTGTTTTTGCTTTAGAATCTTCATATAAATGGGCTCTTAGTGGCACTCCCCTTCAGAACCGAGTTGGAGAACTATACTCTTTGGTGAACACTTTATTCCAAATAACTGGATTTAATTATCAAGTAAATTTCCTGCTTATACATTTGGAATTCTGTGTGTGCAGGTTCGCTTTTTGCAAATATATCCATACTCATATTACTTATGTAAGGACTGTGATTGCAAAATTCTTGATTATAGGTATGGTCCAAAACTCTGGTGTGACCTGGACCTTTAATAGACTTTCTTTCTCACCATAATGTTTATGAACATTACATTTATGCTTTATTTACAAACTATTCTTTTGTTTGCCGTATAGAAAACATATATGGTTACTTGAAAGTTAAGTTGGTTTTTTAATATCAATTGATACGCCATGCTATCGTATCTTTTCTGTATATAATTGCTCATCTATCTGTTGAGTTTGGAAGTCAAGCTGTTTGACTTTCATATCTTTTACACTTATTTTGATGTTCATTTACATTTATAGGTCTTCAACAACTTGCCCTGGTTGTCCTCATAGTTCTGTCAGACACTTCTGTTGGTGGAATAAAGTAAGTTTTTCCACTTAAGGTTTCCTTATCCACATCTGTTGGAAGAGTTTTTAATGCTGATACTATTTCCTTATATGGACACCCTTGCGTAATTGACCTTAATTAGTCTTTCCTACATAGGAATATTATGAAAATACAGTCAATAGGGATCCTATCAGGGAATACTTAAGTAATATGTATTAATAGTTTTGATGAACTCGAAATGTTTACTCTTCTCTGCCTACTCTTTCTACATGGTATTACAGTAGTAGTTCTTGAGCCACCTTTCTATCAGTTGTCTTTCTTTTAATCTTTTGTATAACCTATCCTTAGGTATCAAAACTAGCACATCACCTCTGGGTTGGCTTAGCCTTCTATTGTCTCTTTGACATCTCATTTCTTGAGCTATCTTTTGAAATGTCAGATTTCTCTGAAGAACATTCCGTTGGCATGTTTAATGTCCTAGTTCCATTTGCTATCTCGTCTGCAGGTGGTTTCCCTTGTGGCCTGCCAAAATGGCAATATTAAACCGTCCATGGAAAATACATCTATTGGTCCTATATACTGCGGACCTTTCTAAAGGAATGTAGAATGCCTAGGGATCAAAACTAGATGATCAGGCAGTCCTGTGTAATAAAGGAGGATGTGATGACCATATCTTGATTTTGGAACTCAATACCATTGGAGATTATTGAAAATGTTATGTTTCCTATTACTGCAAAGGAAATTAGTGAAACTCTCCTACGAATTCTTGCTCTTAACTACCATAGCATGCGTGACTTTAAGATTCTTTAGTGTCAAGAGCATTTTTTTTAAGGACTTGAAAATAAATGCAGAAGATTTTATGCAACTATACTGTGACGTGAAATCAGCAATGAGCATAGTGCAGAATCTTTTTCCTTTTTGAAAATACATAGTACAGAATCTTGCTCCACATAATGGACGAAATTGATAGAAATTTCGAAGAGGAAAAGTTGTACACCAGATTGGTTAATTATTTCCTATAAATTATCTAGTTGGCAGTTACATATTTGTTCACTAAAAGGCTCTGTAATAAAGTTTCAAGGGCTCACAAGTAAATTAAGAATGATAAACATGGACTGACTAATTTTTAGGAGAGTACTGAAGAGTCTATTACTACTGATATTATTTTCTTTTTATGTTAATATCTTATGTAATTAGCCTATCTTCTTTAATTAAATTTCCCTAAGTAGGAGTATCCTATAAATACCCTAAATAGGAAATCCTATTAGAGAATATCTCATATAACACATATAATTCTCATGAATTGTTATGTTACTATTTTTCGCCTAATCTTTTTATTGCCCTAAAATTTCTAACTCATTATAATTTTATTTTGCTTATTTCTAGAATATTGCCAAGCCAATTCAATCTTATGGTAATTTTGATATGGGGAGAAGAGCAATGTTTTTGCTGACAAAAAAGGTTCTAAAAGAAATGTTATTAAGGCGCACTAAAAATGGAAGGGCTGCTGATCTTGCGCTTCCTCCACGTATTGTAAGTTTTCTTATCACATGTTTTAGTTTGCAACTTAAGTATCTACTTTTAAGTTTGCTGACAATAGTCTTTGCACCTTAACTACAGGTAACACTGAGGCGAGATGCAATGGATATTACAGAAGAAGATTATTATGAGTCATTACACAGTGAAAGTCAAGCACAATTTAATACGTATGCCACTCTTTGGTGCATTATTAGTGTGTACTTCTGCCAATTACTTTTGTTCACCTACAATTTACAATGTAGATATTAGATTTGGAAATCTGCCAGTAAGCTGAATTTCTTTTTATCTTACTTTTGTGGTTGTTGGTGGAAATTCACATAGATGTAATAGATTGAAGCTACGACTTCAGGCATTCTTTCTCTGTTCTTTGTACTTTTTACAGATACGTTCAAGCTGGAACTGTGTTGAACAACTACGCACACATATTTGACCTTCTGACACGCTTGCGGCAGGTGTCTATATCATTTCATCATGACAATTTATCATGTTAAATCTAGTGCTTTGAACTATAATATCAACTCTTAAGGCATCATTTGATATGAGAATCTTTTAAATTTTGTGGAATCACTCAAATGCATGGATTCCAAAATCTGAGAATTGAAGACCTGGGATTGTCAGTGTCTCATTGTTCTTATACAGTCCTGAATTCTGATTCTTTTTATTATCTTTGAACATTACAGGCTGTTAATCATCCATACCTGGTGGTATATTCTAACGCTGCTGCTTTAAAAAGTGGAAACATGGTTGATGCGGATAGTGCTGAACAAGTGTGTGGCCTTTGTCATGATCCTGCAGAAGATCCTGTGGTTGGTAGTCTTTTCTGTCCTTGTCTCTCTTCTTGGAGTATGCGACTTTCTCTTCTCTAAAGTTCTAAAATCAACATATTTCTGTGTTTATCATTCATTACAGCAAGGGCTTCCTTACTGTTCTTGTTCTTAGATAGTGACAGTGTTGTAGTTGTTCTTGTCTTTCTTTTTCTTTATCTGCTTCCTATTCTTTTACTTTCATTTTACTATTAAAGTTTAGTCCATATCAACTACTGTTGCCCATTGTTCTTTAAGACTTTTAAGCCCGTCTTTTCAAAGGGTGCAGTGACCAGGTATTGTAATATGGTTGCAGTTCTTGATAAAATAGTCAATTACTGGTTCTTTTCAAACAAAATGAAGGTTATCGATATTAATTGAAGCAAGGAGAACGAACAGATATATGTATTCAATTTTTCTCAATTCCTCTGTACCTTGCTGCTGCTGTTCTTGCATGGATGTTAACAGAACTGTTCATGTTCCCCTCGATGTTCTTATGCACTTTTCTATTTATTCTTTCAGGTTGCTGCTTGTGCTCATGTCTTTTGTAAGGCTTGTTTACTTGATTACTCCAGCACTGTTGGACAAGTCCGTTGTCCCAACTGTTCAAAGTTAGTTACTGCTGATTTGACTAGTGGACGTCAGATGACTAAAACAACTGTCAAGGGCTTCAGATCCTCTAGTATTCTGAACAGAATAGAGTTAAATAATTTTCAAACAAGCACAAAAATAGAAGCCTTGGTATGTAGTACATGAAAGTTGCACTGTTTTTACTAGTACTTTGCTTTAATTGCTGCATCCTGCCTGTTGTTTGCAATCTCTTGGTAACTGCTGACTCATTTAATGCCCTTAGAGAGAAGAAATTAGATGTATGGTTGAAAGGGATGGTTCTGCAAAAGGAATTGTTTTCAGCCAGTTTACCTCGTTCTTGGATCTCATTAACTATTCTCTCATGAAGGTGCTAATCTTATGCCTTTTTATGTTATTTTCCAATTGAACTTGAAGGAGCATCTAACATGAACAATTTTGTAGTCTGGTGTAACTTGTGTTCAATTGGACGGAAGCATGTCTTTGCCTGCAAGAGATGCTGCTATTAAGAGATTTTCTGAGGATCCAGATTGCAGAATTTTCCTTATGAGTTTGAAAGCTGGAGGTGTTGCCTTAAATCTGACAGTGGCATCACATGTGAGCTAATATCTCAAGCCATTGTGATACTTGTGTATGCGTTCCCTTTATGCCTTACTTGAGAGCGGTAGTTAACTTTATTCTACCTCAGTGGGCTAGATTTAGAAGTGTTTACATGAAGCTCCTTACCACTTCTGTGCCAGTATTACGTGCACAAATTTCTTACGTTTAGTTTTAGTCTTGTGCTCTGACTTTCTCTGCTAGTCATTTGACTGTTTATTGCAAGGTCCGTTGTCTATTGTCTCATTTATTATTAATAGCCATATACATCTTCGTCTATTCTGTTTTCTTGGCTGCCATCATTTTCTCAGATGCCAATCTGCCTTCCTTGTGACTAGTATCCACGTTATTCATAATTGCATGAAATTGTGTAAACTTTTCAGGTATTCTTGATGGACCCTTGGTGGAACCCAGCTGTAGAGAGGCAAGCCCAAGACAGAATCCATCGAATAGGACAGTATAAACCAATCAGGTATGGTATTTAAGCTTATTATTATAAGCAACGAGTTTCATGCCTTTAAATGGCTGACGTATTTGCACCATAGGATTGTGAGATTTGTAATTGAGAACACGGTTGAGGAGAAGATTCTGCAATTGCAAGAAAAGAAGGAAGTAGTGTTTGAGGGGTAAGTCGGTTATTGATTGTGATTTACACGTCTAGATTCGAACTTATCGTGCCCATTGCACTTAGGTCCTTTTTTTAATTATATGCTATCTTTCTTTGATCTTTATCGTTTAGCAAATAACATTTGAACAAGTCTAATTTATTTCTTTGTAATGCCCTCTCACAGGACTGTAGGAGGGACGTCAGCTGCCCTGGGGAAATTGACGGAGCGAGATTTGCGATTTTTGTTTGTAACCTAATTACAGTCTATGATTCAGGACTTTTTTATGATTGTCCGTCACATCAACCTGACCATGTAGAGTTGGGTGTTATAAAGTGGCGATTTTTGCTTGAATCCCATGTTTTTTTTTAAGGATTAGGCATGTTTCTGCTGGATTATTTTTGTCGTGGGAACGTCGAGTAACTTTGACAAGCAGTACTGTAGCTCGAAGAGAACTTAAAAATCTTCTCTATACTCTCATGTATATGTATATGATTAGTGATTGGCTACAAATCTCTAATCTTTGAGACTTCTATCAACTTTACCTTTGCTGGACCAGAAGAAACTGTCAAATATTGTCCTATAATTTTTTTATTGCACATGGGAAATGAAAAAAGTGTCCAACTGAGAGAGAAAGAAACAGTTTATAGAAATTGAGAGGAGACATGAATGTATAATATGATGAGCAAAGTAAGATCTTTTCTTTCAATGAAATTATGAGTAAATATGAATGTCTAAAATAAAGTCACTAAAAATCCTTATCCTCGTTGAAAAACAAGGATATGAATGCACCAACTTAAGTAATTGTAATTTTCTGGAAGGAGGATAGCCCTTGAAGGAAACTTATTCTATTTACCACCCAATTGGTGAGCATATTTTTGCAATCTTGTACCTTTCAAATCAGATAGTAGATTCTTCTTGGCTAAAGAATCAAGTCCTTTCTCACTGATGAGGTCAAATCTTCTATGTCATAACTTTAAAGAGTTATCCCTCTTAACTACGTTAATAATATCAATGGAAACTAAAGCTTTAATCTAGTACAAACTTGAAGACTTCTTTCAATGTGCCACTACCAAAGAACCATTAATGATCTTACATTGACTGTCACCAAAAGTACTAAAATAACCATAACATCAAGAACACTGGTAGAAATCATATTCAAACAGATATCAGGTGCATGTCTGACATTCTTCAAAGTAATTTTAAGTTACTGCTAGTTTCTAATATAATAGCCCTGATGCCAATAACGTTGAATAGACTATCATCACCCATCCTCAAAACCCCACAATCACTTGGAGTGTAAGATGTGAAGAAATCCTTCCTAGATATCATATGAAAGCAGGCACCGCTGCTAACAACTCAGATTGACTTAACATAAGCAACAACAATCATATTTTAACCATGGACAAACACAAGATCATATGTTATAGCAATCGCAACACGATCATCACTATCTTTATCTTTCTTCTCTTACTTGTCTTTATTTGCCATGTTCTCGCGTTTAAGCTTAAAACAAAAGTTCTTACTATGTTCTTATAAGATCTTTGTACTTTGATTTTGATTTGCTTCTACTCTTATTTTTGCCTTTGTAATTATGTTCTTGACCCCTTTCTTTGCTTTTTCCCTTATTTTCAGTAACCAAAAGGTCCAAAACCTTATAATGAGAGGTAGAGTTCTCTTGATTTTTTCATTGTACTTCATTCAAAATTTAACTTTTTACATAATCCATACTCACTATACCACCACCAGGAGTAGAACTATTCAAGGCCATATAAAGATTCTCCCAAGAATTAGGCAAAGTATTCAACAACTAAAGTTCCAAAACTCTCATCTCCAAATCTTACACCCATGCCAAACGATTGATCAAAGCATCATTGAAATTCATTCAAGTGATCAAAAATGGAATTATTGTCCTTATTATACCTCAAATTCATAGCTTAGCAAAAACAATTTATTGTTACCTGTAGAAAAGTAGAGGCGCAGAGAAGAGAACAATATAAAAGAAAAGGAGATTTTTGTATTCTGATCTTTTTGACTTACAAGACTTCTATATATACATACATGATCACCCGTATCTCTCTCTTAACTAGCTGTTACAATTATCCTTT
>JANZXP010000196.1:47106063-47120835 GCA_027576715.1 Erythroxylum flavicans | reverse complement strand
AATTTAATTTTTATTAAAGTAATAATTAAATTTAAAATTTAATTTAATTTTTTATTAAAGTAATATTAGTATAATTAAAATATAAAATAAAAAATCCTACACTTATGCACGGGTGACAAATTCATGCCCTTATAATTTTTTTAAAAAAACTATGCCCTCGTAAGTCATTTTACACATTAACAGTTAATTTTATCAAACATCTCTAACAAATCAACTGATAGAATCAACTGTCAGCTACCAATTGATGAGATTAACTAACAGCTAATGCAATCAGCTGATTACTAAACAGAGCCTAACTGTCCTTTAAAGTTTACATCTTCTCTGCTCATAATAAGAGCTAGTTACTTGTGCTATATCTTCTGCAGGAACATGAAAGCCAACTAGAGAGATTGGTTTCTCTCTAGTATTCACTCACACAGAATCTTAACGTTCTTGGAGCTTTGATCTAAAGTAAAACTATGCAATAATTAGGATGCTAGATACTCGCGTAAACACAGCATAAGCAAACGTAGTGGGGCAAAATATAATAGAATATAGTGGTAGAGAGCAACAGAGAAGAACTTAAACAAATCATATTAACATAATAGAGGACACAAACATTTAAGCTATGCTAAGATAATGTTGGAATTAAAAATTCTTACTGGACAATTATTAATTACACATTTTTATAAATTAAATTTTATAAATTAAATTTGATTAGGATTAAAGATTATAAAATATTTAGTTTATCGGTCTAAAAGTTTAGTAAAAAAGTGAATCCTTAGTAGTTTGGTAGATTAGTTCGTTAGACTTGTGACAAGACTCAACGAGATTTTTAAAAATAGTTGCTAAGGTATCTTCTAGTTATTATGACCTGTTAAGAGTTTAACGTATTCAGAAAAGTACAGAAAGACAATAATAATATTAAAAAAGTCATAAAAACTCGCTTATAAGATTGAAACCTTATTTAAAGGATTCAAGAGCTTATTCGAGTAATTAAGAAGCTTATCATCAAAATATGAATGACAAAACAGGTACTTTTCTGTATTATATCTGTTTATACAAGTTGATGATAAATCTTGTAGGTAAATTTCCTGTTAAGTTTTATAGATAATGACCAGCAAAACATGTCGTTAACAGACTGAGAACTTCCCTTCTACCATTTGAACCTTAAGCCCACTTAACGATTGCAAAAAAAAAAAGGAGTGTACATGATGTTTAGCCCACAAGAAAACAATAACTTGTTTTCACTTTAAACTTTAGTTTTTACAAACTTATTTATTTGATAATTAATATTTTTTCATTTAAAATTTTGAAAAGTATTCTAATTTTTAAATTAAAAATAATAATTTTTAATTTCATAATTAAAAATATATTAAAATAAATATTATTTTTATACAAATTTTCCAAATTAAATTATTTATTTTTAATAAGATGTAGTATATTTTTACAAATAGTTATTAATAAATATTATATAAGAGATCCAAATAAAAGTGCTTCATTAATTAATTTTTAAAATTTAATTTTTAGAATTTTATCTACTATTTAATTATTATCATTATTAGTAATAAAAAATATAACTACATTAAAATTAAGAATCAAATAGTTTTTGTTTTATTTGAAGAAGATAAAAATTAAAAACAAAAAACCAAAAACTACAGTAAAAATAAAAGTAAAATCAGATGACTCCTAATTTATCCCTTATTTGAACTCATTGGTTTATCATATGTTTTTTAATATAAAAAATAATCAATCTCATTAATCATATTTTCTTATGCGCAAAAGTATGAAAATAATTAAATAAATGTATTGATGCTTATTACAGAATAAAACCTTTAAATTGATCTTTCATGGGCATTTTTATTCTAAACATTATAAGTTTATTGTGTCAATTATATAAGTGATTTGCTGACTTGAAACTACCAAAACATCTCATATAAGAATTACCAAAACATCTCATATAAGAATTATGCTTAACTATTTGTTATCTATCTTAACTTAATTATTAATCATTAGACAACAAACAATTAAAATAATTAGTGATTAATATATATTTTATTACACTTAAATAGTTGAAAAGTTTTGATTAATATTTATTAGAGGAATACTTGAATGTGTTTAATTTATTTTTTAAATATTATTCAAATATCAAATTACTAACATTTGAAGAATTAATATGATTGAATTCAAATAAAAAAGGTAATAAACATAGTCTATATCTAATCAAAAAATTGTGCAATGAAATGATTAAATTAGATAAAAATATTATATACAAAAAATTGACCTTGTTTTAATATTCATAATATTTAGGAGATTATAATGTTGTATTATATTTTTAATTTAGTATATGAATATGCATTATTTTATTAAAAATGAAGACTAATTAAAATATTTTAAGTTTTCTAAATTTAAAAATTATTTATATTTATTGCAAATAACTTAATAAGTTATGCCTAGAAAATAATTAAAAAGACAAAGCTAATTTAATCAAATTTTGGGGTTTGAATGTAAATTTGAAAAATGTTATAATATGATATATTTTGCTTACAGAAGCTTGATGACTAGTTGATTAGGTTATGAAAAATAGAGTAGCCTCTATATATATGGCAGTCGTGGGAATGCGATACATCATACAGGTGTGCACTAGTGCAGCTATAAAGGCGTGACGGGATTTCATTATATGCTATATCCAATAGAGAAGCACACCTGTATCCCATGACTCATACACTTCCAATTTTTCTTTCGCTAACTCTAAGAAGCAAGAATCATGCCATGCGTGTTCAACTCAGTATAAGACAATGTGTAATGTTTTTCACCATGTAATTCTAGCCGCAACGTATAAGAAAACGACGGAAATTGGTGGAATCCCTGGAGCTTAGAAATGTTCTAATGGTTCTGGAAAAATGGATGTTGCTTAAAGGGATGGGAATATCAAAGAAGCTTCCGCGCCTTTCACTTGGCTAATAGTAATGTTCCACCGCCGCCACCGTCCCCACCGCCACAAGCTTCCGATCCAATGCCCACTTACTATTGAATAAAGAAACAGGGACAGAGACAGGGACAGTTGCGCTGGACTAGGATTGCGTCACTCTCACCTCACCATTTTACCGCCCTTTTCAGAAACGAAGGGGATGACATGGGAGCTGTCCAAATTCCCCATAAATATTCATTTAGACCAAATGTCCTGAAAACCGATTCCGAAGAACTTTCTCAACCTGTCCGTTTCCGCCAGAACTTATCCAGAAACAGAGCATTGAAATACGTTGTGTTTTGTCAACTCGTTACAAATGGATTTAGTTTTGACCTTGGAAAATGTCAATTAACTAACAATCTGAATGAGAACGCCAAGAAAATTAATAGGATTAGACGAATGTTGAGCGAATACTAAACTTGAATTAGCCTTCTAAAAATGATATTTACCTAGAACTAGCAGGAATCAAGACTATTTCTTTGTCCCCATTTACAAAATCATCGATCCCAATATCTACAGTCACCCCAAAATTCCCTGCTAAACCTACTAACGCTCATCTCCTTGTCTAAATCGTTAAACAACTCCTCCTCCACCAAACCGTAGTCAACCATGCCATCTTTGGCTTCAACCTTATCGCCTGCCTCACTTGAATTCTCTCTAACTGTGATCCAATTCCCATCACAGACCCAACTGGGCCCCTCTGACAGCACCGACAACCGTCTGATCTTGTCACCAGCTGAGCTCTCGTCACAGCTATGCACCAGGTTCTCCAGGCTTTCTGATTCATCCCAAAACCCCTGATCAAGTATACTTGTAGGAGAATTTGAAGGTGCTTTAGATTCTTGAATTTGCTTAATAATTTGAGAATTGAGTTCTCCCAAGAAGGGATGTTTGAGAAGTTGATTAGCTGTCCACCTCTCCTTTGGATCTCTCGTTAAACACTTGTCCAAGAAATCCCTTGCTTGTACTGACAGACAACATGGGAACTCCGGTAACTGGTCCGAATAACCCACTCGGTAGATAACAGAAACCGGGTCCCCGGCATCCGGCCATGGCGGTCCTCCGGTAGCCATTTCGATGATTGTGCACCCTAAAGCCCATATATCACTGGGAAACCCCTGCTCCTTCCCACGAGCCACCTCCGGAGCCATAAACATTGGCGTCCCTGTGATGCGTTCGGCCGCATCTGTCTCCAAAGTGTTGACCCGTCTTGCACACCCGAAATCAGCAATTTTAGCGCCACTCTTTCCCATGAGAATGTTGCTACCCTTAATGTCACAATGCACCAATCCATTTGAATGCAAATAATCAAGACCCTGCAAAATTTGAGAAGTGTAGCATCTGATGATTGGTTCTTCGAATCGACCTCCGTGTTGACGGATGGTATCAGAGAGAGTTCCGGCCGGCATGTACTCCAAGAAAAGATTGAACAAAACTTTATCTTTCTCTCTAGTAACGTCACAGCCCTTGTAGCTAACTATATGCGGCGAGCTTATGGAAGAGAGAATTTTCTGCTCCCTTTGTAAGAACTCTGATTGGAATAACTCGGTGGACTTGACGGCAAATACTTGACCAGAATGGATTGAGGTGGCGAGGGAGACGGCGGCAGTGGATCCGTGGCCTATGGTCTGACCTCTAATCCAATCCATTTGGTCGATAACAGAGAGAAAGAAATGAAGCTTGATGTACGTTCGTAGGATGGTGGGAATGGCAGAGCATATATATATATATATATATAAAAGGGCAGTTTAATTGGTTGGTTGAGTCATTCTCGTCTTTCCTCCAGAGTTTGACAATTCCTTTAAAGCAGAGTATACAACGTGTCAAAATACGGGTGGGGATTGAAAACCAGGGGCAGGTCCCGACGTGGCAAGTGGGAAAGTGAACACGTGTCTAGTTAGGGGGAAGTTGGGGGTGTATATATTATTTACCATTTATTAGTGTACAACAATCAGCAAAGGAGGGTACGGTAAGAAACTTTGTATTTGGATCTTAGTTTGGTATGGTGAGGATAGGATTGGATTGGATAGGACAGAGAGTGGTAATGGAGGATAAACTACACCACCACCAAGCTTTTGTGTTTGTATGCAAGATGAAGATGTAGCAGCAGCAGCAGCCAGCAGTACCACTTGGCCTTTGAAAACCAATTAAGTTTGGTGGCTTACCGTAATGGGTGAACATTGAGGGTGGGGGGTGGGTTTAACCACCAAAAGAGAGTTGATTTTATGGGATTGTCAAAACTCAAGTCTTCTTTCGAAAAGTACAAGCTCCTTGGTCATTTGGGCTTCTATCAAAAGTCAAAATTGGAACGATGAAGGTCAATTGCTATTGGCTTCGTTACATATTATGTATGATGTGATGTCAATCTTGGTGGATTGGATTGGATTGGACGAGTTCCCACCTATTATGCAATTGCCCTTTTTTTCTTTTATTCTTTCACATTTTATATAACTACAGTTGAGATGATTATGGCCTTCATTCCACAACTTACTACGATGTACATGAATCTTAGGAACAACTTCCAAGGATTGTCTTTGTTCTTTCGTAGAAAGTCGTTAGTCTCTTCCTGTTTGGATAGACTTGCACTGGAGTCGTGCTCTTTTAGTATATGTAATACCATATAGATGAAGCCGTGGGTAATTGTTCCACTAACGATGTATATCCCTCAAAGTTAGATAACTTTATTCAACCATCTATTATGTCCTTCAAGCTAAGTAAACATCATAAATTAATAATTTGCCAGTTTACATGTGTCGTTGAAGAAGAAACAACTAACCTAATCTAACCCTTCTGTACTTCTTCAAGAAAACTATACGATTTGACAATTAATCAATCATGGCCTAAAAGAACATAAACGACACCTAAAACACCATTACTCGACTTGTAGCTAAACTCAAAAGATCCTTAAGTTTTAGTAAAGTTGTAAGAATTATTGGATAAAAGAGAAAGAACACGATGAATTGAGTGACTATTATCATATTTGTGATACAAGAGTAACGGCTAACAATAACAAAATATGGGTTTGACATGCTCTTCCTTAAGTTACACGTTCCTCAAAAGGAATCTCAACAAAGTGTAAAAGAAACGGACACTTGAGTGAACTAAAGCCAGAAAAGGAGGACCAAAAACGTTGTAACTAATTAATTCCTAAAGTCCTCAGAGTCACAGACTAATTAATTAAGCAGGTGGGTGTAATTAGGAATAAAGGAAATGCTATCATGTCATAATACCAGCAACAAACTCTATTTAATATTACAATTCCACAATGAACAGTTCGTCTGCTTTGTTGGGTCGTAGTAGTTCCGTTAGTTGGAACCAAAATTTAACGCTCATAGTTTAGTTAAGTGAAGTGAAGGAAAGAGTGATTGTTTGTTGTACATGATCTTATGCGTGGCTTATAAGGTAGATTATCTTGAGAGACCCTTTCTTCCATAGAAAGCAACTCCACATCTATTTTCTATTATTATTATTTGTTTTACTTTGTTTTTTTTTTTTGGTAATTTTGAAGATTTATTCTAAATTCGTTTAGGGATAACAATTGCCAACTCGTGAGTCCGCCTCGTTAATTTTTTAAATAATTTTTTAAAAATTAAAAGTATAAAATAATATTATCTTTTCAATTAGGTCTAAATTTGAGCTACTTAAATTCAGACCTGTTTGAAGTAAAACTGTTCTAAAACAAAAAAATGTCGTTTTACTTAAAAATTTAAACCTTAAATTAATCTAAGCTTAAGCCTAAACTTTTAACCATAAATCGACCAATCGAAAACAAGTGAGAAACTGTGAATCTGCTCATTGTTATCCGTCATTACGATTTAAGTGGCAAAACATGAATGGAGAATATAAACAATTACGGAAAAAACCAATTGAGTCCAAAATGGACCACATAACATGGAACACGTGCATAATGAAACTAAACCAACACAACACGCTTCGATTCGCTAACGTACTTGTGGAGATGAGAGTGGCTACGTCTATATTATTATTAACATGCTTGTGGTGCAACCTAAGAATGACAACAAAAGAAGGAAACTGGTAGTTCTCGAGTTGGATGGTTCTTCTCATGCCTAGGTGGCACGCCACGTAGACTCTCACGCCTTTCTCTCGCAACTACCTTATATACATATATAATAGGTCAGTACGTAACTCTTCTATGTGTCTATAATTTGTTCTCTTCTCTACGTGGCCTCTTTTTGACGTTTTCATAATAACGACTCTGTCCTTCTAATCCAAATATTTTAGAAAGCTTAACATGATTCTTTTATTGACATGCTTTCGTGAAATGGGTAAGCGTAAGGTTATTTACTTGATGATTGGTTTAGGGTTGAACGGTTGGCTCTGAGTGTCCGTGATGAGTGGGGAAGCGGTAGGAAACTCGTAGGGGGCATGGTAAGCGAAGGATATATACATAGAAAGTGGACCCATTTAAATTTAAATTTAAATCTGCTCATCCTTCTCTGATCTTTCGCTTTCTTATGATAGGATTCGATTAATTTGGTTGCTTTGCCGTTCCGTCTTGTTCTTGAAAGGGGAGTTGATGCGTTGGATTTCAATTTGTTATGTGTCGCTTGTTTGTTGAAACTAAACTTACCCTTTTAGTTGTTCAGATAAGAGTTTGGTGCCCTGCTTGATACACGTGTGTGTATTGTATGTAGTCCAAGTTATGAGTGGAGTCCCGCTTCTAGAGACCATAGAGATAGAATAGAACCAGCCAATCTTCATAAATTTTCTTCAAATGGTACATGGGGTCCGAAATATCTCATGGAGTATGTACGTACACAAAGGTTTGGTTTCAGTTATTAATTGTATTCATCTGCTTTCTATTTTTTAAAAAGAAAAGAGTTGTGTACTTAGAAACAAGCATAATTTTGACCCAAATAAACAGTTTGCTACCCATTTCTTAGCCAATCCTGGAATGGCAAAATCTTCTATTCCATGTTCCTTTTGAGTGCACATATGACTCACTATAACTCTAAAATCCAATATATCCAATAAAAATCTTCTTCACTGGACTAAATTTATTATAGTACTAGAGTTTTTCAGTTGCTACAAAAGTACTCTTAAACCAGCATTGTAATTAAATGTTTCAGATTTAATTTCAGAATTTTAAGTTCTAAAATTTGTCTTGAACCATTTCTTAAGTATGTAATCAAAGAGTAGGCATTCAATGACTAATGGGAGAGGAGGGTGATACAATAGACCAGGTGGAAAGGAAAATTCATATCGGTGGGGTGATGTTGATTGTAGAACATCCATTCCACAAACATTTACAAGTAACAACAGGATGTTCTTAATTTTTTGTATGGCTTAAATAAAAAACTATTTTACTTTTTTTTATTTTCTATTTTTACTTAAAGCCGGGTCGGACTGGGCCGGGCCAGAATAGCAACAATGTTTCAGCTTAGATGGGATTTGGTGGTCCAATCGAACTCTCACTTGAAACTCTCTTTTGGGTCACCAGTTCAACCATGACTTTGCTTTGTCATGATAAGATGTTAGCTGGCACTTTTAATGAGTAAAGGTATCTCGGTTCGGTTTGCTCTGTATGTTGTCTCACGTTTTCGTAGCTTTTGAAGGAATCAATGGCACTACTTCAAAACTAAATAGTCGGTCACCAACCCTTCAATGTGAACGTTTTAGGATTCATACGTATTTACTCTCATTTTTCTTGTGGAAAAGAGAGAGGACACGGAGTGTACTGTTTTAGTTCTTGGAGTGTCTCATTCTTTACAAGGGATGTTAGATTATTATAACTTCTTTCAGTATTTCTAACGCTAATCACGCCCGGAAAAATCAGCGTTCTTACCGATATGGTTATGGAAGGATTATACATTAATCCAGTATTTCAACTGCAGTAAGAAAAATAAAAGAAGATAAGTTCAATCTCCTTTAGAACATCATCCTTTTCTCTTAAGAACTTTAATACAGAGTATGCTTACAGGTTCAGGACGGGAACACAAAACATTTTACCAAGTCCACATCTTGGTGAACATAAACCTTTAATAGCACATTGTATACATGTTACAGGACAATAACGAAATATATAGGTATATATATTGATACATAAGCAAGTAGACTGGTATATATATTGATACAAAGATGGATTTCAGTTAAGCTGCTTCAGCAAATCCAACTCTCAAGTTCCCATAATCAAACACTGTGTGATAAGGACCCATGAAAACATCTCCCAGAATCCTGTACCACAGACAGCATCAGCAAAGCACAATACAAATCAACGACACAATAATCTTTTAAATGATATAAGATTTATGGAGAAATCTGGAATTCGAAAGTCTGACAACAAGACTAAGGAGAATTGATGTATTTAGGTTCTAAGTTGTCGTTTTTTGTTTTGAGTGGAAAACTTGCTCGCTAAGAATATACTTTTACATTTTATTTAACCTAAAGACTTGTATAAAGGGCTGGGAACTGATGTATTTTCACTCAGTCTTGCCAAATAGAGCTTCTGAAGACAGTTTCTATAAAAAAGTGCAATTCAGTAGTCTTCCTCTCGCGGACTTCAAATTGTTTTACGGATAGTATTGTATAGGTTTCTTGCCTGTTCGGTTCATAATAAATTATGACGCTTAGAGACTAGGAATGATATGCTGACTAATGTTGGGAACTCCCTCGTGCAAAATTATTGTTCAACTTCAAATGACTGGATAGTACTGCATCTTGTCAACACCTATTAGAAATTGAATAACTTTCTCGTTGAAACAGCGGAATAACAAATAAATAAACAGTCTGATTACGCTTAATGCAGAACACTGTGGATTAAGTAGAGATTTTCATTGCCCTTTTGCTTTCAACTGAGCAGAATGGTTTTACTTGCTATGACATGCATCAAAACAATCCATAAGATGCGATCGTGTAATTCACCATAATAGAAGAGCAACTTACCATAGAGGTCCACGCGGAGGAGGTACATCTAACGCGGTAAATCCACTAATGCATTGAGCTGAATCACCCTCTCCCACTTTAAGAACATACTGATCCGTTGGAACACCATTCAGATAGTTTTGAAATAACACAACAAACGATTAACATAAAAGAAATGATAAACAAAGTCAGCCTAAAAAGACAAAAGGCACTACAATACACAAAATCACCACAGTTATGACATATTACTTTATGGAAACAACCAGAGAAAGTATGCAACAATTGAAAAAATAAAATAATATACTACAAAGTTGACCTGAGACCCTAATTGTACTTCACAACATCATGAATATAAGGACCTCACTTGATTTTTCCTCTCCGTTGAGATGAGCATTTAACACCATCAATTATTCTTGTCAAAGCATCCCTCCGACTTTCTCTATGTATGACTAAATGAAGTAAGCTCACTTCTTTCTACTTTTCTTCTAAATATGGCAATTTTATGTTTTATCAGAGTGCGGGAAGGACAATAAAGATGGTACTGTGTAATAGCTTTGAGGGTAGCGGAATCAGATGACAAGCAGAATTATCCTTCATTCCCAAGGCCTAGAAATCTTCAAGTGCAGGAGAGAAGATAAAGATGGCACTGTCACCAGAATTGATGCAGGAATCATCAATGAAAGAGAGGAGGGCACCTTGAAAATAGCCTCCCACTAGCATCTTTTCTCTAATGAATTAAATGATAAATATTCATTCGAATAAATGAACCAAGTAATTCATCAAGGAAGTGATAGATTATGGGAAGATAGAAACTGATATTTTAAGACAGCTTGACAATCACTTTGGTGGCTAGAAATAATAAAGCTATGATTTTTACAGCCAGATAAGAAATTGCCATTCCACAATTGTGGTTAGGCAAACTAAATGTGACATGAAAAGTCTTTGAATTAACAGCTAAGTAGAACAAGCAATGATTATTTACAAAAAAAAAAAACCGATGACATACCTGCTCTGGGGTAAGGTCGAACACTTTACCACCAATTGTGAATGAGACACTAGGCATGGAAGACAGACTGCTACAGTCAACAGCTGATTCTCCATTTGGACTAGGCAATCTTTCACAGAGCTGAAATTTAATTGCGGTTATTAATGTTTTCAAACTACTTTTCCCCATAAAGGGAATAATAAGGCAAAGTACCTCGTTCACATAGTTCAAAATCTGATCTTCTGTCTGATTCAGCCTGAGACGATTTTGCACCCAAACAACCATCATCTCACAAGCAGTACACATGGCATCATGCACGCCATCTGAGTTCTTATCTAGATTTTCATCCACCACGCTCTCAATGCCCATACTGGAAACAGTGGTTAAATTAATCCATGATGCCATAGCTATAGCTCAAGAAGCTAACTAGGATTGTCTATAAGAACATATACAATTAGAACCACCAAAATGTTTCAGCTGACCTAACACTGCGAGTTCCATCAAATGTGCAAAATCCTATTTGAGAGCACACCTGTTGTGGTCGTGTCTACAACAAATGAAAAAGCATTAGTCAGCTCATTTAAAACAGGTTCAAGATATGGTTCAAAAGGGCGTGAAAGAGAAACTAAGCACGTGAAGCTTCCCCCAAAAACACACACTGTGATGGAAGAGAAGTGGTGCTGGATACAATATACAAAAACCAAACCTATCATCCCCACCTTAGCTACCAGCATTTCAATTATCATTTTCCCATATTGTGCAACCATTGTCTTGCATTCTTGGCTTATAATACCGGAGGCTCCAATGGCATGATTAATTTGAGTGATGACAGTCTGAAGATTGAAACCATATATTAGAAACAATCATCAGATTCTAGAGAGAATATACTTGCAAAAGGCTGAAGAACAACGAAAAATAAGCAATTGGACAAATGACAGGTTCTTCAATGAAATTCATGTCATTCAAAATTCCAGACAGCAGTGATTATTTTCAAACAATAATTATTCAGGAATGTGATACTGCAAATGAATGTATATACAGTTTAAACCTCTACTAATTCCCTAGGAAAATATTCTGGGCTACGATACTGCGTTGATAGGAAAGCAGTAATAGATGAATCACATCAAGCTGATGAAAGAACAATCTAAGAAGCAGGTTGTCAACGATAGAAACTAGCTTTGTCAAGCATGGAGATGTGCTGTTTTAAGCCAATGGTACACAAAAGAACTGCAGCATAATTTTGTGACTAAGTCACCAATTTGGTTGATGATACAAAAGAATAACAGAAAAGGAAGTCATAATATCTGCAGAACTACTCATGAACTAACTGTCTTTCGAAAGTGCCACTCAGTCTATAAGTCATTAGGGTCAATCAGAAAACAGAAAAGTAAATACCGTTGGGCCCGCCAGTAAAGAAGTTCCAGAATCTGCAATTGCCTTACAGCCACTTGCACAATATCCTAAAAAGTAAAGAAGATTATATCCCAGGATAATAAACAGACATGTATATTTGTGTTAACTCAAGTCCATGCCCCAGATGAAAAGAATAAAAATGAAGTCTGAGTAAGTACCAGTTGTTTCATTTGCAACCAATACGTCATCCATGTCAAACTGGAAAATTGACAAACAGATTAGAACAAAGTACGTGAAATACAGACAAGAGGTAATTCGGCAACAAACAATTGGAACTTTGGATGCAAACCTGCCAATACCCTTTCTGAGTTACAGCAACATAAGTGTGTTCTCCCTTGTAATGGTTAGGATCAACACCACCAAATACAATTTCTCCCCCTTCCTTCCCTTCAACATTGCGGTTCAACCAAAATGAAAAAACTTGCTCTTCCACAAGACCTTGATTAATCATGTTATACCTAGAAAAATTACAAAACAAACAGCTAAATACAAAGAAATCAAGTCTTATCAAGTAAATTCAGAATTCAGTACAACATCTCAGTAATAGTGAGAAATTATGTTATGATAAATCAGCAAGAAAACTACATTGATAATTTTGAACACAACATGAACAATTCTAAAGAAATTCAAACTTTTGGGCCACCAAGTCTCCCTGACATTAAAGTATTAGATGAAAAGATTTACCAAACTGGAACAGCTCTCTTGACAGATATTTCTTGAAATCCAAGTCCTAGTATGCCATCAAACTTGGCAGCCAAGAATGTGATGCCAGGCTCTTTTGTTGCCTCAATGAAGTCCTAATGAGTAGTAACATTCATCACAATGACGAATTTAACTGAAAAAGAAAAAATATCTTCAAAGATTATGGTTCACAAAATTTACCTGATTTTTTACGACAAGATCACCAACTTTTACATTGTCTTGGCTGAAGAAACCAGCAATTGAGCCAGTTCCATATTGGATGGCAGCAGAGGTTCCTGGATCAATGTTGAAAACATGATCAATCTCAAGACAAGTTATGCTCAGAACCAAATGTAGTTGTAGAGCCTACCAATCTCAACTGCAGTCAAATAAAAATTTTATGATCTTTTATAACAAAAATAACATCACAGTAATCAATGATCATTTCATATTAATGTCTTGTTAGTATGAGCCTTTTACATGTTCTAGCTATCAATTCCTGATCCTTTCAATTGTATCATAAAAATGTTACAACTAAGTCCTTTCCTTAGAAGTTCAAGTTTCATTATGGAGCTCTTTGCTGATAGAATAGCTACCAAAATCCCCGCAGTCGAAGTTGTGGAGAAGACTAAGAGGTCAAGACAACCATGACTTGAAATGCAGATTTGTACTGTCAAGTGGAATATGCTTGTCAAACTGTTTATAAAATGACATTGGTTCAACTTCAGATAAATCACTCATTATCAATAAATATGTTCATGTAGTTTGAACTTCAATTGAGATGAACATACTGTAGTGAATTGTATCAATCTGAATGTAAAATATTTTTACAAAGAAAAGTCTGGTAATGAAACAAAAGAAAGCATCCTATCCAAAGCCAAACTGCTGATGGATGCATATACTTAAATGTATAGCACTAGTGTGAACAAAAGTATACATCGATATTATGCTTTTCACAACATAGATGAAGCAGAATAGATTGGTTAGAGGCAGTAAAGGAGAAAATTGCACACTTGGAAAATATTGGGATAAATTTTTGTTGTTAGATGAATCACCATTCAACAACAACAGGAGGCTAGAAATGGTATGAAGTACCCTAAAAAATTACACTTAGTACTGAAGCCATTTCACTTGCTTTCCAGGTATGCAAGACAAACACCCAGGCTTGATTTACAATGTCCTTAATAGATTAAAGAACATCTAGTACCAAATTGCATAAGTAACATCATTAAATTAAATATGCAAGAAAAGAAGAAGAGATTAAAAGAAGAATATTGCACGGCCATGAGAGAGTGTACAGGTTATTCAGGGATAATGACCATACCATTGCTTTCATATGTTCTTGATTCACTAGATTTATACCTGGAATGGAAATAGCAGGAAATCTGCATTGAAAATGCAAAATCAAACAGTTAGTTTCTACCCAAATATTGAGGGAGAGAAAGAGGGTAACAGGGGAAAGCAATTTCAGTAAATGAAGAGGTCGATATGACAAACCGAGAAATAACATTTCGATGAGGGCACCCAAAGATTAGAACTTCCTGTGTCGAATATCACCGTGAAAGTCTGAGCAGGTGTGCCAATTCCAATTTCACCATAGTACTGGGCATCAAGGTAGTTTTTCAAAGCAACAATATCAGTTTCCGCAGATTCTCCAAGATTACCAACGAGTCTATACTTTCTAGTAGCTGCTTCCATTGCTTGCCCTTCTTTGTCTACTTTAACCAATTTCTTCTTTTTCAATCCTATTCTGATCAACCCATCACCGTGCGCAGAAAGAACAGTGGAATAGAAAAGGAGAAAAGCTATCCATAGAGTGCTTAATTTAGTCGCCATAACAGGAACTGCAAAAGTACATAAT
>JANZXP010000196.1:47081421-47095247 GCA_027576715.1 Erythroxylum flavicans | reverse complement strand
GGTTGGATGCTGCGGTATAACCCGCAAACACACGCCGCAGTATAACCTGCAAACACCTACGGGTGGGGTGTGGGGTCCAACATGGGAAGAGTGTCAAGGTGCTGTTAATGGATTCAAGGGTGCTATTTATTGTTCTTATTTTTGCATCCTCTTATATTGTGGCCAATTTTATGGCAATGATGACATCTCATAACTACTCCAATCTTGGTCAATTTGTTGGGATTGCGATGTTCTTCAGTGTGATCCCTTTTTCTTACCTTTTTCGGTATTCTAGGCATCTTCTTAATCAGTGGAGGTAATATTGGCTGAAGATTTTTAGTCTTTGGCCAAAACCTAGGACCATTAATGGGTTCCATAGCAAACTGGTAAGTCTTCAAATAAGAATCACACTTATAACATTGATTCACATAAGCATCGATAGCCTCCCTATCATAAGATATACAAGCCACAAAATGTTTACATGGAATCTCGGTTGAATCCTATAGTCTACATTGACAAGTTCGTGCTTGCAAGTCAACGACTTACTTGTCTACAAAGATACTGACTTCAAATTTCAAATTCTCACTTGTCCTGAGCGTACAATGTCTTGCATCCCATTGTCCTACCTCTATTTTCTTCCTCACTCTAGGACAAATCTCATTTGTGCACTTCATCATTATATCCATTTTTTCATGTATCCGAGTCATTAAAGAATCTTGAATGTCGTCTTACATACCGATCAAGCTTTGGTACGAGCTTCACAAATGAATCCATTAAACGTCTCTAAAATATTGTTCTGCATTATTTCAAACTTTGGTCTTATGCTCACAAATGTCTCCGGATTCCTACATTTAAAATCCTCGTAAGCCTTCACTGACAAAATCTTCAACTCCTCCATTACCTCATCAAAATCAACTTATGTTGTGCAATTCACTGCTTTCTAAAATAAAGTCCTATACATGAGCCCTTTATGAAAACTATACCAGTTTGCATACACATGATGGGCATATTTTCTATGTTCAGCTTCTAGAAACAAGTTCTTTAATGCTTCTACTAAACAACATAAATTAATTAAATGTTGATCACATAAACAAATGAACATAAGATATATGAGATATATGAGTATTTAATGTTTACCTTTTGCTGATCGCTTACAAAAGTCCATAAATTTTCCCTTACGTGGAGATCTTCAGCAAGAATGCTCAAAAACTATTTTCATGATTGGTAGTTTTCTCCCTCAACTACAGCCCAACATATAAGAAACATCTTATTGTTTTCATCATGACCTATAGCAGATAATAATACACCACCAAGGAAAGTCTTTAAAAAACATCCATCTAAACCAATAATCTTCCTGCATCCACCAAGAAAACCATACTTCAAAGCACTGAAACCCACATAAAATCTTTTGAACATTGGTCTCCCAGATTGTTCATCAAAATCACATTCAATGATAAACTTTCCATCTTTGTCAGCTCGCATTAACTCATGTCCATAAGACCATAACTTCGCATAATGACCTTCCGTTGATCCTCGAAACATAGTAACTACTTCCCACTTAGCCCTATAACATTGAATTTCAGTGACCTTTCGTGCATATTTTGATTGAAGATCATCAATCATTTTACTAATAGGCCAATTGGGTTTCTCCCGAACTTGAGTATAAATTCATTCGCAATCTATTTCTGGCTAGCTTGCTTATTCCTCTGCACTTTACTGTAGGTATCAGTGTTTTTGACTCTCTTCACAACAAATGTTTTCTCATTTCTAATCTAGCTAGCATACACTCGAAAAGGATAATGTGCATCACAAACTGCTTCTATTCATACACCAAAGCTCACCATTGAAACATTATACCCATTTGTAATTGCATATTTCCTTATAGCTTCCCTCAACTACTTCTCGTCCTTGAACTTCATTCCAATTTCAAACTTAAAATCTGTCATTTCAATTTTTGGATTAAAACTAACGTATTTCTTCTTTGGTATCAATGCTTCATCATAACTAACAACTAATGATTGAATTTCATCATCACTGTCATCATAATCACTATTTGCATAATGCGAACTTCTTTCTACTCTTCTAGTATCATTCGAATGATCACCAACTTCATTGAAATTGTTTTCACTTCCACTGACATCGTCGACAACATTGTTGAATTCAAACCCACTTTGCGAAGTCTTTGTACACCTCCCTCCGTTTGTTCTAGCATTAACATATTCTTCATCATCAGTTCCAAAGAACTCCTCATCAACTAAATCATCACTAGTATCATTATCCTGCATAACAGTGAAGTCCTCATCTTGTTCCAATTCAGCTTGTAACAACCCCTCATCTTGCTCTAATTTATCATCAGAATTTGACTCCTCACCATCTATCGCAGGATTCTCATAACCATAATCATAGTATATTTGAACATTCTAACAATTCAATTCTTCTATTTTTTCAGCATATCCAACATGTCCCTGTCATGCTTTAAGCCTAACTCCATCAAGCATCTAATGGACTCATATGTAAATATGTAAAATATAGAGATTACTCTATGTCCTTTATCTTCGGAAATCCCTTTTAGAACTAGCATGTTTAGTTCATCAATACCCATATTCTTTTTTCTTTTAATCTTACCCCCAACATATTTATTTTCCTTCCTTTCCAATACTCCACCATAATGAAATTCAAAATTGATCGTCATTTACAAAGGCAAACTGTGACTAAATACAAAATGATAAATATCGTAAGAAGAAAAAAAGAAGCAACAACTAAGATGATTCACTTATATCCCATTAACTAATATTGCATAGAAGTAGGTTAGTATGATTGCATCAGAATAATACACCCACATTTTCAGATGGAAGGAGCTTTATAAAAGGCTCGTACTACATCAGAATAATACAAACTGAAATGTTGGAAAGGCACCAGAAGCATAACTTTACAAATTTCCTAAAGTTTTTTCACAATACTTCACAACTTAGCAGCCTCACCTACTGAAACGATCATAATTCATTTTGAGGATGTACCACTTAAAAAAAGAATGTATCCATAACATGCAAATAAGAAACTACACTAAAAATTTTGAGACAAACAAAAATGGAATGTATTCAGTAATTACCAAATAGAAATCATATTTTTCAGTAATCACCAAATGGAATGCAAATTGAATCAAATATTAAATATTAGATCATAGAACAAGCCAAACAGAAATCATATTTTTCAGTAATTACCAAGATGTAAGGCTTTATTATTAAGAAAGTAAAAGGAGGGGAGAATCTCTTCCCTTCCCATTCGGGTTAATATATTCTACATATAACACAAAACAAACTAAGAATCGACCATTATGCATTCAATTACTCTATTTTTTTATTTAACTTGCATTTTATACTAAAAATCAAGTGTAGAAGTATTCAAGGTTTTCCTTATTCAATTTGCTATGTACACATACAAGTCAATCTTCCTTTTCAATAACAAACAAATCGTACCCAGCAAATCCAATTTGAAACCCTAGTAACCTAGCACAATACAAGTTAATTTTCTAGAAGCACAAATTCAATTTGAAACCCTAGTACAACAAATTGGATGTGTGCTTTCGGAACCCTAACACAATCCAATTTGAAACCCTAGAACAACAAAACACTATTTCATGCAAAAACTAAATCGGAGTGGAAAGAACAATAGAGAGAGATGATCAATCGTACCTTAGTCAACGTCACAGGAAGTTTGGCGACAAAATCTTCAGTTTTTACTCGATAACGAAATCACTCTCTTATAAAGCACCCACGCCTGAAACCACTAAGAATGCTTGTTGATCTGATGGAGCAAATAACTTTGCGATAGAAGAAGCACCAATGCACGAATTCACTCTCTTATGAACTTTGGGAGATTTAGGGGATTTTAGGTTACAGATTAGGGATTTCAGAGTAAGAGTTTTAAGCGTTGATTGACAGGAAGAGACGACATCGTTTCGTTAATCAGACAATTTTCTCCTAAACCATTTGAAGTGTCTGGTTAGTAAGAAGTGTCGACACGTGGTTGTGCCATGTTAGCACAGATAACGGTGAAACTAACGTTGGACTAGAATTGAAAAAAATTAAAAACTTGAGCATTTTATTGCTACTTTTTAAAATTCAGGCTATAATTAAAAAATTGGAGAAAATTTAGACTTTTTAGCAATTAATCCATTTTTTATCAATTAATATATTTTAATTAACAAAATTATATGATTATAATATAATTAATGAATGAGGATTTCACAACATGAATATGATTTCAAAAAAAACAATATGCATTTATCTTGTCGATTGGAAATGAACGGACGTAGACATAGTCACCAGAAAGTCTTATCCTACTAAATTAGTAGCCTGTCATTAAGTAGACTGGAAAATCTTCAAGTCCTGACTCCTGACAACTAAAAGTTCCTCATCCTTCCTTTGAGTGTCCGTTTTGAGTAACCAACCTTTCACCCTATCACAGTAGACGCTATTTTTGACTTCTTCCCCCATCGTTTGTACCCATTTGATGCACGCAACTCCAACTAAGGACTAATTTCAATCAATGCGATTCTCCATCTTTATCCCTTCCTTTGTTTCCATCTTTCCAGCTGGTTTGGCTTCACCTATACAATACTTACAAAAGGGTGGAGAGAAATTGAAACAAAACAACCTTTCTTTAATGCATGGGACCATATGACAATCGACTAATTCATATGCTTCCTTCTCTAATGTTTTTTTCTTTTATTTTTTGTCTTCTTTTTGGACTTGATTTGTATAAGAAATACAATTGAACAGAGTTTATTGGACATACCAAAAGAGTAAAGGATCAAACTAATTCATATCCTAGATCTCCTTGAAGAAAGAAACCAAAAAAAGATGTTACTAGCTAAGAAAGGATTAAAAAATAGGAAGAAGAAATTCAAAATCTTCATTTCCCTGTAAAACTTGAACTGGGGATTTTATTGTTATCGTTGCTATTGCTATTGCTATTGCTTGAAGTCAAGTTTCCATTGCTGCTGCTGGTGGTTGCGAGGTTGGCAATGGCGTTACTATTAGGAGTGTTGTTAGGGTGAGAAGCAGAACCACCTATTATAGAAGAAATGGCTGCAACTAGAGCTGCGGTGAAATTAGGATCAGACGTAATGGCAGCTGTTGCAGCGGTTACGGTTTCAGTCAAGGAATTCTGTTGCACTGGTTGCTCTGATTTGTTAGATTCCATATCTTGAGACATTTGCAGGCCAGAGAATTTTGATTGGTTGTAAAGTGCCTGTCCAAATATTTGAGGTAGCAATGTTGCCGCTGCTGCTGGAGCATTGCCAAGGTTTTGAGGCAAGCTTGAAAATGGAAGTTGGAATTGTGTTGATTGCCTTGGAACCTGTAAGGGGTTGGGGTTCTGTGTTAGGTCCAGTGTGACGGTGGGAAATGGAGCTGAAGCTGAAATGGTGGCCATACTAGAGGAGCATGGGAGCAGAGTCCTAGTCAGGAAATTTGAGTTCATTAGTCCATCAGCACTAGACATTGAGCCCGACAGCAGCATTCTCGCCGCCGATGAAGTGGTCGATGCCATTGCCATGGCCGCCGGTGGCAAAGGATGGTTGTGGTTGCCCTCATATGTTGTTATAAGGATTGTTCTGTCTTCTGCACATCGTTGTACCTATTCACCAATAGATTTTGATCAAAAGAAACATCGACTTATCCTAAACTTACATGATAGGTCAGTGGGCAGCACTAAAACAAAAAGCCCCAGGAGATCTTCTAATTCTTTACGCAACAGTAATCGTCATTAAAGGCCACATGGTACCTGCTTCTTTTAAAAAGTTATCATCCTGACAAACCACTAAAATAATATATAGTCTTCTGGTTCAAAGTTCATGTAACAATGGAATAGAATAGAAAAAATTACCTGTTTACGTACTGGGCAACCAGCAGCCATGGTGCACCGATAGTAAGCTCGAGGACATGGATTACCCTTTGCCATCTTCTGTCCATACTTCCGCCATTGGCATCCATCGGTGATCTATATATAAAGAATTAGTTCCTTTTCTAAGAAAGAAAATACATCTCAAGATGAAGTTCTAATCTTTTTTTATCCAATTGACAGTACCAGAGGAGCCTCTGATCGAGCTCTAACAGATACACGAGCTTTTCTTATAGTAGCCTCCGTTTGATCAATATTTTTGGAAGAATTGAATCTGGCAATCTTATTAGGCCCCCAACCTTGAGATCCCTGATCTGGGCTATCATCTCTCTCATCAATTCCTCTACCCAACCCCTTCTTGTCATGATCAACCACCACCGACTCTTCATTGTTATTCCCGTTCTCTGCATTATTTCCAGGAGATCTTGACCTCTCCTCTTCAGATGAAGATTGCGAAAGCTCGTCAGTGTCAACAGCACCGGCAGCAGCAGCTAGACCAAGATCCATGAACTGTTTAGGAACTACTCCATTTCCACTATGTTTCTTTTCTTGATCATGTTGTCCTTCAGCAGCTTCAGAAGTCTTCTGGCCCTGCATAACTGTCGCTAAATGCGTCTGCAACGTGTTATAGTTGGTCGTAACCTGATTCAACATGTCCCTTAATCGAAAATTCTCCATCTTCATCCTCTCTAACTCAGCTTCCAGAAGTACCAGCTGCAAAAAATTGGCAATACCACAGTAGCATCGATCAATATCACGTTAAAAAAAAGACCGAATTATGCATTTGCACGGTAGAAAGTTTTCATTTTTTATTTTGGGAGGGGAAAGAATACCTCACTCTTAGCTCTTTTATCTTCCGTGTTTGAAGATATCCCATCATCCACCATAGATTGGTCACTGCTAGTATTGGTCGTAAGAAGATTCAAGCCAGTCTACAAATAGAGAAAGGTCCGGAAAGAACAAAGAGTAAATTGTACAGTTAAAAACGATGAAAAAGTAAAATAATTCCATGATGAAGACTTACGTTCACGTTTAACTCCAAACCAGGAGGACTCGACGAGTCCTTGAAATCATCGATGTTGGTCTTAAACGGCTTAACGACGTCGACACGGTTTTTGTTGTCTGCAAAGAAGTCCACCGTCTCACCGACGACCATCATCCGTTTATGATTATCAGAGGGAAGCGGGTCATAATCGGGATGATCAGGATCGTGAGAACAGCGACGGTTGACTGGGAACAGGATGGTGGTGGGAGGAGGAGGAGAGCTTGTAGGGGCGGAATCCATAACAGAACTGGTAGTAGTACTAGGAGTGGTATTAGTATGAGTGGGAAAAAGGTTGGTGTTACACTTGGTTGTTGGTCCTAGAGGGAAAGAGTTGAGGACAGTTGGGTTGTGTAGAGTTAGGAAGCCTGCACCACTAGGAGTTGAGGTGATTAGATCTGAATCAATGGACAGTCCACTTCTTGCATTGGGCATAAATGAAGAGGAAGAGAGAAGAAAAGGATAGAGAGAGATAGAGAGAAATGGGGGTGTAAAAAGTCTTTAAACGGTGCAATGGACTCGGCGTTAAAAGAGGGGGGTCGAGACTTTAGAAGAAGACCAGAAGTGTAAAATAGGAGTGTGTGGTTCTTATGTTAAATATTGGGTTAGGGGTTTAGATTCAGATTTGGAATTTGGTGAGAAAGTGAGGGGATTGTAAGAAATTGTCTTCACTTGTGGTCCAAACTTTGGCTAACCTTTCTTCTTGTTAGTCCTTACTATAAAACAGTGTTCAAAATTAAGCTCCGTTTTTTCTTTTTTTCTTACATCAATATCACACAGAAATGGACTTTTTCCATTATTACCCATCTTATCTTTATACACCATTATGCACTAATAAATGCATTTGACTTAGTCCTGTTTATTATTAATTCCAATTCCAATTCCAATTCCCAAAAATGTAAATATTTAAGTGGAAATTAACATGTTTTATTTTTATTTTTCAATTATGTAATCATCCGTCACCTGTGATTGCAATTACTTGCCGAGTTGAGAGAAAAGAAAAGGGCTGGGACGAGCCCAAAGAGATAGAAAGTGATTCGATCGTAGATTACCTTTTCTTTCACTCTGACCCTACTAACTACTAACAGGTCAAAAGTGTTAACTAAGTCAACTCTTTCTTCCTAAAAATAGTGCGTGTGCGCTTCGATGTGTCATGTACTTTCTTTTGCCCCCGTCTATATAACCACACTTTAACATTCGTTAATATAATTGTTGGATCCATCAAAATACAACTTCTTCTTGCTTTTCTGAAATTCGTTATCTTAAACTTATAACTGAAGAGGTGGCAGAATGGAATAGAGCAATCTGTCATTACCATTAAATGTTCTTATGCTTTTTTTTTTCCCGCAAGATATTTTAGGAGGGTCTCAATTATAAAAAGATATTTTTATGTCATCCACACTTAAATTAATCCTTGCTCGTATTGAGTCAGCTCGTAAGAAGTAAAGTGCTGGCTAAACAGATTTTTTTACTCTCAAAACTTAAACTCGAGACTTCTAATTAAAGAATGAGAATGCTGAACTACTTACACTAACTATATTTAATTTCTCATGCCCTTATTCTAAACCTTTCTTTAAGGTCCCCTTCCTTGTATTTATAGTTCAAATCTACAAACGTGATTCACATGACCTGTAATTAATTACTGAACTAAGAAATGGGTGCCTTAATTTCCTTTTGTTTTTTCCGACTTGGCACTTTATTTCAATTAAAGTAGTTTCCTTCCGTTTTGGTAATTGCCTTACTGGACTAGACACGATGAGTCAAGTTGTTGTCCTTTCTTGACGCGGAACTCGATAACGAACGATATGATATGACCTGAGTCAAAAATACAATTACGGATCTAAAAGTTTAATTCGTTCTAAAACCTTTTTCAAAACTTTATTGTTCATAAAAATTATGTTTAGTTACTTTCAATTTTCATTTTTATCTGGGGCTTGTTCGTTAATTTAATATAAATTAACAAGAATATAATAATACTTTTAAATTTATAAACTTCTCAGAAAAATACTTGTAATTTTAATTTTCTCTTTTAAAATTACCAACCAACTATATTAATTTAAGTATCATATTATATCTAATGATAAAAGTTATGGGTATGGTTTATATTTTGACTTTTCAAAAATATTTAAATTCTTATCGTCATCTCTGATATTATTTTGTATTATAATGTTATTAAAATAGTATTTATTTAACCTTAAATAAAATATATAAATGTTATTAAAATTAAATTTTGAAATTTTTTTACACTTTTTATATAATATTAAGATACAAATCGTATATTTGATATTTCAAGAAATCAATTTGAAAATTATTTTAACATTTAGTAAGTTTATATTGCTTAATTATGATGTTATGATACAAGCTAAGGTAATAAAAGGATGCTCCACTGTACAAATCTCCTCGTTTTGACTTTACTGTCTACTCCAAGATTTACCCTCAATTAAATTAATATTTAATGATGAAGAATTAACAAAATTTTAATTCTAATAAAATGTATGAAAATGTTTTTTGAACTTTTTGAAAATGTTAGATCTATTTTACACTTTTGAAAATGGTAAAAACACTCATGTGCATATACAAAAAGTTAAAATTAATAAAGAAAGATGATTTAAAATTATATCTATAATTATTTCAAAAATTGATTAACAAAATTTAATTAACAAAATTAAGAAAACTATAGATAAAGGTTGTATTGAAAAGATATTTGGGCTTAAGCCGAACAAGTGGGTTCTCCGAATGGCTACATACTCCATATTATTTAGGCCGTATTTAGATCTGTAGTACAATAAAGATAAGTATTTATCTACCGCAATTTTTAAATACAGTCATATATTTAAATCTACGGACGAATAATTGGAGTTGGAGAAAAATTCAGTACTACCACAGAAATCGATAAATAGAAAAACGATTGTGGTAAGAAAATACTTCTGCAGTAAAAATTCTACTTTTCATTAATTACCTTATGATAATTATTATTTTTCATTATACTCTCAACTATAATTTGAATTTATATGACTAATAATATATTTTTTATAAAATATTTTATTTACTAAATTTATTTTATTTATATTTTCTTATTTTAATTTAATAATTTATAATTTATAATTTTAAATTTATATAACTAATAGTATATTTTTTAATTATTTATATAATAATTAATAGTTTATTAAATCAATATATTTTTTAGTCATTTTATTTCTTGTATACAATCGCAACTGTACTTTTCAAATATCTATTTTCACGTTTTAGCAATTATCAAAACAACAATTTCAAATATATAAATACTTATTGAGAATAAATACTTATAATTTTAACAGGTAATCGACCGGCATGACTCCCCAAACTAAGCCTTAATACTCACCCCAGCAGTTCAGAGGACTAAAACGTGATTCGATTAATTGTGCTATTTCTTGTCACAAGATATCCATCTTCTTTTTCTTTGCTCCGGCCTTTCTAGTGCTTTGTTCCCGTTTATAACTTTATATTGCCTTGCCTACCATATTCAACTAAAAGTGATTCTTCAGAAAGTAAGACTGAAATTCCCCAGTCTTAGCAACACGGGCTTGGTTCAATACTAATGTCATCAACTTCACGTGGTCATAGAGGCATCCGAAAGCTAAATGGCAATGCATGTGCAGAACTGCTTCAGTATTGTAGCTTTCTATAGTTGAACCACACAATAAATGGACTTTCTTCCATTTTCTTAACCCTATTTAGGGCTCAAATCACAAGACAGGAGCTGTCATCCTTCTGTGGACCAGCTTAAACGCGTAAAGATTGACCAGAGTAAACTCTTGCTTCAAATTCAAAGTAGACGTGTAATAGAAAATTGTTCTATTAATGATCACTTAGACTTTTGGACACAATTTTTTGATCGGATCAATTATAGACGCTTCACTTTTAGTGATAATGTGAGAGTTAAAGTTACTAGAAAATTTGAGGGCTGCTGAAAATTTGATGCTGAGCAGGGTCAGCGATCAATCAGCAATTGATTAATCAAATATAGAACGACTCCTTGTGAGCAGAAATATGCAGGCTACATAAGAACCGGAGTGATCTTAAGATTTCAAATTTACATCCTTTAGAACTCTAAGAATGGAGTCAAAAAAAAAGTTGACGTGTAATGAAAACCGACCTAAAAAGCACTAGACTCTAGTATATAGTCCATTAAGGTGAGACAGCCACGGCTCACGCAAAGATGCCAGACATCACTTTAAACGTTATCACCAACCAAAGTATTAGTAGAAGTATACGTTAAGTAAGCGTATGCACGCAGGCCTGCACGGACCTTAAACATTTTTCATCAAGCTTATCTGGGACGGCAAAAAACAAAGTTTAAGCTGCAATTGATTAACTTAAGAAAAGATTATATTCAAATTAAAATTTTAAGTATAAGACTATCTGACACAATTTTCAATCCTCGCGCACTTTAAAATATTTTATATATACATATATATGTTAAATTTAAATTAAAAAGACTTAAAATTCAGTTCAATAAACGGGTTAGGAAATTTTGAATATGCTTCAAATCCAATAAATAAATATATTTTTCAAATTTGAATATGACCATGTTATAAAAATTCTAAATTTAAACTTAATACATATCTTATAAAATTTTTAATAATTATATAACATATAATTGTGATATATGACACTAATTTATATTTTTTAACATATGAAATCGCTTGAATTTAAATAAAAATGCTTAATTATTTGCCGAATAAAAATATAATTTCTTAAAAGTTTGATAAAAATTTAATCAGGTAAATAAATATAAAAAGATATAAATACGATAAAATTTAAATAATGAAATTTTTTATCTAAACATTAAATAAGATAGAGTTTTCCAATATTATCACTCAAAAAAATCATCATCTTTCACTGTAATAATACGGGCATACATTCAAACTAGACATGACAATTTAAATAGCATGCAGAAACTTCAGATGACATTCCTGGGCAGATGCATTTTAATAAGATACCTCATTTCAATATAGCAGGTTCTTGGGGATTATGTTAATGGATTTCAGGAAGATGGTTACTTGATAAAAGTGGTTTGCATGGAAAACCGGACAACAATATCACGTATTTGAAGTAACTCATCATAAGATTACACAAAGTGCCGTTACTTGAAACACCAGCTGGTCATAGTTCAGCAAATACTGTGAAGGATATTGCAAACACGGCCCAATATTAAAGTCAGCCCAACAATTGCTAAGTCCAGTATGTAATCGTTATACACACTTTGTATGATGTGATAGTACGTACTAACACTATTAGTTGTAGAGGTGGGCAAAAGAATCGAAAAAACCAAACCAATCTGAAAAATTGACAAAATCGGGCCAAACCGAACCAAACCGATGTGATAGATGGTTTAGTTCGGTTTCGGATATTGAAAAACTGACTATATCGGTTCGGTTGCAGTGTAGGCAAAATTTTTTCCGAACCAAACCGATCAACTAAAAACAAAAAAATTTATATTTTTTTATACTTCTAACTCTAGGTATATAAGGTAAATTTGCAACTTTGCAAGTATAACAATCGTCCAATAGGTTTTAAAATGAAATAAAAATGTTAAATATGTACTAAAATTGACCCAAATTTTAAGGCCCAAAATTAAGGTCCAAATCAATTGAAATAATCGAACCGAACAGAACCGAACCGAACCGCAAGACGAACCGAACCGACGGTTTCATCTGACATTTGGTTGGGTTCGGTTTTTTTATGGAATAGAACCGATTATTCGGTTCGGTTCAATTCAACAGTCAAAAATTGACCGAACCGAACCATACCCACCCCTAATTAGTTGTACAACTAACATAGCAAAATTGTTGTGCGATATCTCTTTTTGTGAATCACGCCTTATCACTTCACTATATATTCTTCCCTATTCTTTGCCTCAGTTTTCATCTTCTCCTGTTATTCAATCTTTTAACTCATACTTCACACCTTCCAACATACACTAGGCCTGTGTATCAACTAATGCTGCCATTTAAGATAATAAACGTGCAACCAAGAAGAACATACTTCACACTTATCACTTCACTATATATTCTTCCCTATTCTTTGCCTCAGTTTTCATCTTCTCCTGTTATTCAATCTTTTAACTTATACTTCACACCTTACAACATACACTAGGCCTGTGTATCAACTAATGCTGCCATTTAAGATAATAAACGTGCAACCAAGAAGAACATACTAACACACGCAACGGTTCATGCAGATAAGTAACTGGTCATCATCGAAGATTGAATCGGGACGAATCACGCCACCTCCACACACTACAAGAAAATCATGAATTAGTGATAGAAATTTTTTGACAGACAAAAAATCATTGCTATTTATCAACGGAAAACAACAATTCATCGGTAAATACATTGTACTGTTTATATATAGCGACAGAAATACATTACCGTCGACAATACTGGAGGGAATGAATTTTGCGTAAAATCTCCAACGACATATAACGACGACACAATCTTTACTGTCAGCAAAAATTACGGAAAGCATTACTTCGGACGTATATCGACGAAATATGCTCAGTGTTTGCTATTCACTGACGAAATATCATCCGTCGGTAAACTTGATTTTAAGTTTATCGACGACGTAACCATGACCGTCGGTAATAATTGTGAGAATGTTTCCTGCAATTAACTAGCTGCGAACATTTACTGACGGAATAGGTATCGTCGGTAAATGTGGTTCAACTTCTGTTATATACCGACGTAATGTGTTTCGTTAGTATACATTAAATTAACTTTACAGACGGAAATTTATTTCCGTCACAAAATGTAGCGGCAACAAGACCTGGTGAAATAATTAGGAAATTTTCGTCGGTAAATGTCGACTAGTTAATAAATAAAACGACGTCGTTTGATTCATCGTCTTTAACACAAACCAG
>JANZXP010000196.1:47042722-47054754 GCA_027576715.1 Erythroxylum flavicans | reverse complement strand
TATTTTTAAGTTTTATTTAATTTATAATTATTATTAGTAATAAAATATTTATTATTATTTTAAAAACTTTGAAAAAAGGGGGGAAGGAGAGGTAGGAGGGAGGGAGGAAGATTTTGAAAATTTTTGAAAATTTTGCAAAAAAGTCCCCCAAAATTTTTAAAATTTTCGGTACCAGCCGGTATTTGATCGGTATTTTGCATACCGCCCGGTATTGGCCGGTATAACCAAAATCATCCGGTACCGACCGGTATTTAAAACCGATACCAAACTTCAAAATTTCGTACCGGTTTTGGACTGGTAAGGTACCGGTCGATACGGAACGGAATTCATATCAATGCCTCTCCTTCAATGACGCGTTTTCTTAAGAATGGAAAGAGCAAATCCTTGAGAGCTTGACTAGGCCAAGACTTAAAGCGAACAATATCTATAGACGGATAGTCTCGAGCTGTTACACTTGTTCATCCGAGAATGGTTGTAATTAAGCCCAAACAAAACAAAGTGCTAGCACTTTACTAATATAATTGCTCTTGTCGTTGATCATATAGAATATAATAGAAAATAAAAAGGGGCTTAAAAGTTGTTGGTTATTATCTACTTTGTGAACCCACTGTCATGTTCTGTAACTTCCCTTCTTTCATCAGCCCGCAAGGTTGTGCCCACAGTTGTTTCATAGCACAATAGTAGGGGAGAGCTTGGTAAGGGCAAAACTCATCTATCGATGGCCTCTATTTTTAAAAAGTCTCAATTGGAAAATAAAGGGAAATAAAAAGGGAAAAATGATTTTCAGTGCTTGATTTGTATATTGTATAATACTTTATTTATTGCTTAAAATAACAACAATTTTAGTTATTGCATATATAAAATTTTAAGGCAACTATTTTTTATTTTGTTGTCTTTTAAATATATGATAACAAATCACTATTATCATTGTCTTTTAATATTATAAAAGGAAATACTTAAAAAATCATTACATTATACTAGTTTTAAGCAACATACTTTAAAATTGTTAAAAATTTGTTGTTGCCTAAAGTTCTTTTCACCATAGAATTAATTGGTTTATCCATAATGATATTTTTTTAATCACTTCTAACATTATTTTATGTAATTAATTTTAGCAGGTGATACGAGAATCGAGTAATTATTCAGTTGGTATGATTATCAAGGACAATATTATTGAATATTTTTACTCTAAAGAAATTTAACGAGAGTAAAAGGTTCACTTTTTAGTAGTGAAAAAATATCCTTATCTATCAAAAGTTTCACAAAAGCTATGAAGGTTAAATATGAGAAACCAAGAATGATAAAAAAATAATTGAAAAATACTTTGTATGCTGAGTGATTGATAGATGCATAATTAATCATATTTATACCCATGTATATTTGCTTGATATTTTATCCTTTTACGTATATTTGATACTTAATTTGCTCTAAGTGTATTTACAGAGTACAATTTTCGTCATAGACTTAAAGGAGAAAAACTCAGATGAAAATACGATGAAGTGAAGATTCAAAACACATAAGGGATGTATGGGCGTGCAATCGTGCACTTCTCTCAGGCCGTGTAAATTCACAAATTTTGGGTATTTTGAGTTATGCAAAGTTTGATGCACGACTGTGCATTAGCCCGTGCATCTTTCCAAAACCCTAAAATTGACTATAAAAGGACATATTCGGAGGCAAAAGGCCAAAGGCAAAAGCAGACATTAGGAGGCAATTCCAGATATGAAGATTGTTTTCAAGGGGCGATTTTGACCTAAAAAAGTGGAAAACAAGAAGAAAGCATCGAAAGATTCATTGGAATACAAGATCAAACACTTACCTTACAAGAACATTCGATATAATTAAAAGGGAGATTTAAAATTATAAACCCTCTATTTTCTATTCCTTTTTCTTTCAATTTATGTTTGATTTCATGTTTTATCATGCGTAACTAAACATCTTGTTAGTGTTTAGGCTAGATGAACCTTATGCTTATACTTTAATATGTTTTGATTATTTTATTAATACAATTGGTTTGATTGTTATATTGTGATCCAATTACGTGTTTTATTTATGTTCTAATAGATCCGAATATTAGATTACCTGATTTCATACATAGAGATTGAGAAATCTTGTTTATGAATAGATCTATCGTAGTTGGAAGGAGTTGATTGCAACCCTAAATATAGGATAACATAAATCTTCTAAATTATGGTCAAACCTAATAGAGGGATTCACAAATCGGTAAAGCATTCCTGTAAACTTTAACCCGAGTAATTCAATTGAAAACATTAGGATTAGTTGTTATTAGATTCAAAGTTAGCTACTAGCATTCCATAGGAATCTCCACAGTTTAATAAACAATTGCATATTAAAATATCAATCTATTAAGGATTTTAGGGATATTCGAAACCTAGATACTAATTTTCTGGTATCGATAGTTTACTAAGTGCTTAATTCTTTAATTCAATCTTCCTGCTCATTTATTTTACTTTTTATTTTTTATTTTCTTTAAATTAAAAATCCAAATCCAAATCTATAGACTAGATAATGAGATAAAAGTAATTACTAGTGTTCGTAGTCCTCGTGGGGTTGACCTGCACTTGCCGATACTAGCTACAGCTACATCGTGCATTTGCAGTTATTTCATAATTGAAACTCAGAAAACGTCAATCAATGATGTACCCAAAGTTACAAAAAACTTTATTCCATTTGACTAGTTAGACTCTATTAGAAGGTGTAACGGTTATTTGCAATTGAAGCTAAAGAGATTACACGTGGTAAAAAAGGTCTTAATAAAGGGAGAAATATACGGTAGATTATAGGGATAATATCTTCAAAGTGTTTAACCTTTTAAGACTTTTCTTAATTAAGTGTCCAAACTTTTAAAATTTTCAATTGAGTGACCAACCTTTTTAAAATCTTAACAATTTAGTTCAAAAAGATATTTTAGATAATGTAGTATGTCTACTAAATATTATATGGATGTCCATGTATTAGCCACATCAACAAAATCTAAGTTTTAAACTGAATTGTTAAGGTTTTCAAATGTTGGTCACTCAATTGAAAAACTTAAAAACTTGGACACTGAATTGAAAATTTCCAAAATGTTAAGCACTTTAAAGTTGAGTATCCCTATATTATATTATAGCAATACTGGCTTTAAAGATATCAAATGAATGTGCGCAAATAGTTCATATAGACATATTGGTTGGTTAAATTTTTATATCAAATGAAATTAAACTATTTCTAGTTTAAGTGTATGTATAACTAATATCAAGATAAAATTCTTGAAAATTCATGTTTGACAATAACATTGTAAGCATATTTTTATAGTAATTATGAAAAAATCATGACTTGATATTAGTTATGGTGGAGCACTACTTGAGGTACATTTGAAAAAAGTAGAATTAATTAAGACATTGTTTAATTCAAATCAGAGTGAAAATTTATAAAATATGCTTTGAAATTTCCTTTGTTATACGGTAAAGTAACAACTTAATTTATAATCTTATCATTTTTAATCTCATCATTCATGAGTTGTGGTATGCATGTAAAATTAGCGATTCAAAAATATTGGATGTGGATTATATCAATTTGACATGTTAGGTAAATAAATACAAGTTTGAAAAATCAAAGTAGATTTTGATTTTGTCGGCTAACCTTTCTTGTGTTGTATAGTAATCCTCTTTCATTATAAATATGCATAAATGTAAGGGAACAGATTACATCTTTTTGTTACTTTGTTTCTACCATGTTCCATGAACATCTATCCATCTAATAAATGGGACCTACAGAAAATGAATAAATGTATACTCATAAAATAAGATAGGAACAAAACCATGAAAACAGGTGATCTGAATCCTGAATGTAAAAGCTTCAAATTAAAGTTATAACTTAAGAGAGACAACTTATTGGTTTAATTAGTTACTTAAAGAGGTTTAGAGTGAGCATATAAGGACTTTAAGTTGGTTAACACAACAGGCTTAATTGCTGTATTTATTACTCTTCCAAAAGAAAATAATGTCATTTTATTAAAGCTGAATAATTTTCTAAAACCAAACTCACGGTTTATAACCAACACACATAACATATTATACATCAAATATAATGATTGGGTATTTATAGAATCACAATTAGAAGCATATCACCACTATCATCTCAAACCAATCACAAACCAACATGCTAAACAAGGGGAAAGTATCATCCATCTTCCGAGACACAACTCTATCACACAAATATTTATTTACACGATCACCAATCACATAAAACTACATCCAACTATACAAAAACACACATACACACTCACTAATATGAAATCACATATATTTTGTCATGAGTTTGACCTCTTAATAACATCGTTCCAAATCTTAATTAAAACAACTGACCATTAAACCAACAAACTTACTTTGATCATAATTAATCAATAAGTTCAATGATAAAATACTCATTATTGATACTAATTTTATTTGAGTACCTATAATTATTTCGATTAGATCATATGAAAACTCAAATATGAAAAGGAATTTTTTAAATTGTTATTTTAGTTATAAGAGACAAACAAGTTGATTGAATTAAATTATGATATAATTAAAGATAATATATAGAAATATTGTTATGAATGCAACCTTTTTTAAAAAAAAGTAACTAATGGTCCCTAGAAGCTTTTTGATATGTTTAGTTCTTTAGGGAAATATCCATGAAACCGGAACGTTTTTGTTGTGTTCCTTTTATTTCGCGTGATGAGTCACATCGCAGTGGGGCACGTGTCTTTCGTGCTGTTCCAAAAAGACGAAGCTTTCGTACACACTTGTCAAAATTGAAGATGGCCTTCGCTTACTTTTCTCTAACATCCCTTTTAACACAAAGAATCTAAGCCATCAAGGCAAATAGAATGATGATTTCGCATGTCGCAAACTTATAAACTCACACAATACTACTACAAATGTAGTATAAAAGTATTTATCCCTTCTTGTTTGTAGAACTTTGATCTTTAAGTCTACTCTATTCACCAACAAAGTGGGTTTAGATTATGTCATAACTTTTTCTTTACAAGGAGATAATTTACAAATATGTAATCAATTGTGTGTATATTAGATAAAATTTTTAATGCATATAATAATTAATAAATTATTATTTTAAATAAATAAACTTAATGAATCATCAATTCAAAATTAAATGTCATTAACTTGAATAAATCGAATTTTATTTAATGAGGGACATTCCAGGATAAAGTAATATTGCAGATAATTGCGGAGAAATGGTTGAACCGTTGAAAATTGAAATTGTGGAATTCTTCCATATGGTGCTCATCTTTCCCTGATTTGGCCATATTAAGCCAGGGTCCTTGTAGATCTGATCATGTAATAAACAGCTTTCATGTATTCAATTATCATGATTTTTCTCATAGATGTGACACCTATCCTTCTCCAACGTCCGAAACAAGTCTTGTGCACTAAAATACGTCCACAATATCTGTGAAACCAATAATTTCTGAAATGGACAAAGGCATTCAATATCAGACGTAATTCATCGTGTATTAGAATTCACATTCTGACAATATATCAGAGAAGAAAAGTTTTGCAGGCATTTTTATTTTTGATATAAAGGAAAGAAAAATAACACTTTTTTTTTAAGAATAGAGAGGCTTATAGTTGTTATCTTTTACATACGAAAAGGATAAATCTCTTTATTGATGCAATAGTCTACAAATCATGTCAACTAGATACACCATATTAAGCAAACTCTGTACAACAGACTCTATCGAGAGAGTATAAGTAAACAGAATTCAAATACAAAATCTTTTGACCTTATTCCCTCTCACTCTACTAACCCAACCACCTTATAGGCGATTAAGAAAATGAACACGATAATTATAAAAGCATTGACTAATGAAACCAAGGGCAATATGCTTATTTTTCTCTGAATCTTACTTGCAGGGTTATTTGCTACGATTATTCTCAAACAAATGAATTTGAACAGGTTCAAGTTAATTAATCTTAAAAGCGTGCTAATTTGATACAAAATTAAAATTAAAAAAAAGCATATTTGTTACCCAACATCTTGGAAAAAACCCAAATGCAATTATCTGTTTGCAACCATTCCTCAACCAGCCTGTCTAACGCCTACGTTAATACCCCGCAGTAAAAAAGTATTCATAGTTCCAGCCATAGATCCAGCCATCCGGGGCCACTGGATATTGTAACACGATTATAACATGACATTTCGAATGTAAAAGGACAAAAAGGTCATTGAAAAAGAGAGAGAAAGGCCATCAGCACGTGACAATTAATACAACACAATATTAGTGAAGTCTAGATCAAGGTCCACTTGATACACGCGATTCGAAAGGTACAGAAGGGCGATTTTGCTACACCACATGTTCGCGTGTCGGAAGATATATTCTGAGATCATCTAGGTCGGCAGAACCATGTATGCTCAGTCCATTTTCATTAGCCAAATGCAGTAGGCATATGAAACACAAATGAGGAGAAATATCCCTGGCTGTTGCTGCAGCTCCACAGTCACTGGGAAAGCTAGACAACAGTTCCCTGAAAGATAGTGCATCTTCTTGACCCTTGTCACGAAAATAGACAAAACCTCAAATTAGAATCACAAATCCATCGATAGCAATACCATCTACAAGAATCTAATCATCATATTGAAACCCTTTAAAATTAAACGGCAGATGGCCTGATGTTAAACAAGTGATGGTATCCTCACTAATAACTACAATGGTTCTAATCATCATAAGTTCATGGGGTTGGGGATTCTGATGTGCCAAAAATAAAAAGTTAAATGGCTGGGACATTAGAGAGTGCAAAATTCAAAGTTCTTTCTGTTTAAACTTCATAATTAGAGAGCTCCGACTCTAGCAAAGGGTATGGATCCCCTCGAGTTCAGATGCACACAATACATAAAAATGAGAACATTTCCTCTCACAGAGCAAATGGCATGCATTGATCAAAATTTTTATTTTCAGTTGGCCACAGTACAGTGTTATGTACAAATTTTCTCAAGGTCATGAACAGAAAATGAGAATCATTTGCTGCAATGATCCAATATAAGGGCTTGGCCTCAATATGCTATGGCAAAAAGATGAATTTTATAAATGTAATGAATGGAACAATTACATGTGAAAAGTTTATATGATGGTCATAGGAATCCTAAGTTTCAAGGTCACTCATCTCTGAATTGTTTAAACATAATCAAAATAATCGTTTGTTTATTAGCCAGTATTATGCATAGTCACTCCCAGAACACATGCCAGTCAATGTTGTTAACAAGCAAGATAAATGCTGAACTAACAACCTGCACTGACTTTTAAAGAAAAAGCATCAATACAAGTCAGTAAAACTACCCGTAAGGTTCAAATTAACAACATTCAATACCAAAAGAGTTAACTGCAGAGACACTGAGACAATAGCAAGCAGTTTTAGTAAGTGGAACAAGTACTTTCGCACAAATCAAAATGGATCTAAAATTAGAGTCCTGACGTCACGTCACCTTCTATACAGTATAAAGAAAGCGATAAAAGATACTGAAAAGAAAATGTTATCGGCAAACCTTAACAGATGCTTGAGGGGAGTATTGCATCTGATGCCAAATAGTTTCTTTCAAGGCCTGGACATCAACTTGTTTGGAGGTTTTGTCATATTGAACTTCAATCTTATTTACCTGATTTGTTTACATTAAGACAGAAACATAAGTAGCAGTTTTGCAATCATAGATTGTGAAAATGTCAGATTGCATTTGACTCACTAACAAGATATGCTCTTACCGCTTTCAAGACATACTATGTAATAAAGGTAGACAGATTCACATAGTTCAAACTGGGGAACCCCCAAATACTTACTCCATACGAATGAATGTACAATCAGCATACGAAAGATTAAAGTTGCAACAAAACCAACCTGGCGAGGCTGAGAAACAAGTTCGTTTGAGTCCTCCACATCACTACAAATGTTGCCATCGTCAAATTGGCCACCAATATCATTTCCATCATCCCAAGATGGTCCACAATCATCTGATTTCTGCGCCCAATCGTCTGAAGTATGGCATGGAAGTAATAGACAAGATAGAAGCATATTAGTTGTGCGTGTTTAAAATTTGGATAAACACATATTAATAATAGCCAACAAAGAGAAAACATGACAAGGTATATTAACAAAATGCCAAAACAGAACTTGATATATTGATTTTTGAGGTATGTAGATATTCCTTCACGCGTTTGGACATAGATAATTGGCCATGCAACATAACTTCTGGTTTGAACATGGAAAGATAGACAATTGTTGAATTTAGATTTGTTGTAATCAGGACGGCACACATGCCTGAGACAGAGAGAGTATTACCTGAGAACTTCTTTACGCTCTTCCCAAGGCACTACAACAAGTACAAGGCATTTATTAACAAAAGTGAAAATGTATGTTCCTACCAATCAGTCTAATATTAAAATTCATATGATCTTAAGGATTACCATCACATTAGGTAGCAAGAACAATTTAACAAGATTCTCTGGCTGATAATGACAATCTTCTGGTAGTTTATTATTACTTGGTGTTCTGTTGGCAGGCAGTAGCAATGACTTCGGATTTTTAGGAGCAGCAAAGACATCTGGCATTTCATCCTCCAAAGCTTTGGTGAAATCAATGTCAAGTTCGGGTTGTTTCTTAGTCTTTGGTCTCTTATTGGATAATGGTGATCCTTTTTCTGTACCATCCTCTGTGCCTGTAGAACAGTTTCCACATGAATATGAATCTGGTACAAATTGACAATATCCATGGTGAATATCAAGAGACTTACATTTAGCTTTACGATATTTCCAATGATCAGGACCTGCCCAGGCATTTTGGTTCATTGAAAATCCCAAATTCAGAGACAAATACGTGTCCAATTTCTCAAATCTATCTTCCATTTCAGGGTTGTGAAAAGAAAATGGTTCGTGTTCCTAAAGAGTTCATAAAAAATATAAAGCAACAATGTAAAATTGATGAGAGAAAAATAAAGGAAAACCACCTTCATAAGCAGTCTTAAATCAAACCTCATAGTAAGTTGGAAATGTTGCATCTCCATCGTCTGGGTCTTCATCGACAGCACTTCTGTGGTCTTCATGGTCAAAAGCCCAGGTTTGAGAATTCTCAAATGAATCACCATTAAGATCAGTTTCATTACTATAATCTCCATTGCAATTGTCAATTTGATCGTCTAACTTTTGTTGAGAAGTGAAATTATCTAATGGCCTTTTGTTATTTTCATCAAATTGATTCACTATAGTCCTCAAAGTTGGTGAAATATCATTTGTTGTTCGAATATTCAGTACCATCTGCTCAATATAATCTGCAGAGAAGCAAGAACTGATACTTAGAAACTGGTGCAACTATTTGAATCAGGGACCAATACTAATAAGAGCAAGGGCAGAGATGTCACAAACGCCAACCTCTAGCAAAAGAAAGATCAACTGCATCTGTTCCTTCGTGTTGATCATCACAGGACACAAACTTCCCTGGAATTTCTTGTGAATCAAACAGCACTCGACAATCACCATATACTCCTAGATTGTTCAACAGTAGACCCTTAGCCCCACCTTCATCAAATTGTGCAGATGTCTGGTGGTAGAGTGGATCCACTGCAAATGCAACTGATAAAGAAAATGAAATTCCATCAGAAGCTTGAATTTTGGTCTCAAAATAGAAACAGAAATAGAAAATGTTGAGATATGACCATCAAATTTCTTTGCATTTAGCGCCTCAAAAGAAGGTTCCAATGTTGACAAAGGTGATATCTGCACGTACAGAGTACTAGTGGTTTGAATTAATCATCTACTGAGAACCATCTCTTTCTTAAATCAGAAAGCAACCTACCTCTGTCTCTTTCTCCTTCTTTGGATGGGATTCACCTCGTCCACTTTCCAAACTGGTGTCCTCCACAGTAGCGTCTGATGCCAAAACAGAACATTACCAGAGAAAACAAACATGGAACCGGGATGAACAGTAAAATGTGATGCTGCAACTCAGCAACTTGAGTAAACATTTCTTGCACTGTCTTGCACCCAATTAAATTCCAATAAGAGTAATTGAATGCAAAGCTAAGCGAAAAAAACCAAAGGGTCTAACCTTGTTCATTTCCTTGACCTGCTCTATTGATTCCACCGAGGACCTTGTAGGCCTCTGAATGCACTGAATCTACCCTCAATGCATAAATTTTGACACCAGCTTCAAGGGTGCAGCTAGCCTGTAGATAGCAAAATGCCAAAACATTAGCATAACACATCACAAGAGCAGCATGAGCCCAGTCACACTCAACATAAAGCACATTTTAATGTCAGCATCGTGCAATAAAGACTCATCGGTGGATATATGAGTCAATGTTTGCGCTTTTAGTATCCATTCTACTAGCAACTGTAATTTCCAATGAATTGCACACAACTATCAGAAATTTCATGTAATATCTGCTGGGCCACCTATTTATGTTTCAGAATTAAGGTACAAAAACGATTGGGTTTCAACTTTCGACTTATTGACTGAACGAACTCCACATTGGTAGAAAGAAATTACCTTCTGAAAATTGGTCTCCACATCTTCCTCTTCTTCGACCTTGATAATCTCGCAAAGATGGTCTATCAAATTCAATTCCCATGTATTCTTTTGGTTAATTTTCTGTCATCATCTCACAACTATCAATACGTGGTATATCAATCAGAAGCCAAATTTCAAATACAATCACCAGAAAAAGAGGCCTCCAAATCCTTCTTTCTTCTAAAACCAAAAGTTCGTCATACATAGTTAAGGAGCACAAAGAGGAACATATACAAGGGCAAAACTGACATTTTCACTGGCGAGTTTGATGCAGTTACGGAAGAGGTCGAGGATCTGCGCCTTGTCGAGGCAGGGATCAGGAGGGGGAGCTTTGAAAGAAACGGACTTACGGCGGATGGCGGCGGCGCGTGCTGCGCGTGCTTGGGCTCGCTCAAGCTGATCATTGTTGGAGCCCAAGAAGAAAGGAGTGGTAGGGGACTGGATCCTGGGAAGCCTCTGCTTCTGGGTAGCGTTAGGGCTGAAAACATCAGCCATTGATGCAAATAAAGTAATTTGGTCTTGGCTTGCTGGGTGTTCTTTTGGTTTGAATCGTAGTACTCACCATTTTCCCTCCATTTTGTGCTTTTGAACGAGGCTTCCTATTTCGACAGGAGCGGAGAGTTAGCGTGAGGTAACGTTTACAAAGTGCTACGTGAGACCGTTATTTAATAACAGGTTATAACTGACTTTATTTATGGCTATGGCCACGACGAAGTGCTAGTTTCATGTCAAAGTAGTGAAACGTGTAATGAATCGTTAATTTATATCTAATTTATATTTAGAATTTTAATATATTTTAATTTTTACTTTTATTTTTATCTTTTTAAATTACTAAAATAAAAAATAAGTTTTTTCGATAAATACATTGTACCAATTAGATTCATTTTTAAGTCTCAAAATAAAAAATATGAATGAAAATAGAAATAGAATTTTAATTATGTGTATAGCTTTACTAAAAATGGGATAAACAACTAATTAAAATATTTTTATTTTACCAAAATATATACAATATGAAGGAACAATAAAAAGAAAAAAAACATCAAAAAAAGGTTAGAAGTTAACTGAACAGTGAAGATGCTGAAGGGAAAGGGAAAAAGCATTGGTGAAAGAAAGAAACATGGCTCCTCGGCTCCTCGGCCATGACCGGCTTCTCACCAATCAGCATAGGCTCCGACTACATTGCAGCACAGATGGCATTTGCTCTCATTGTGGTAGAGAGGAATCCTCGCTGCATGATCTTCGCGACTGCACAAAAGCCTGACAAGTGTGGCACACATTCCCTTCACACTTGGTCCCTGCAGCTTTTTTTACTACCCAGCATCAGGAGTGGCTTCTCCATAACCTTCAACAACACCAGCAAGTGCTCGGGCACTATTGGGTGTTTTTATTCGGAATTACGTGTTGGTTCCTCTGGCAATGGAGGAACAAGACTCTCTTTGACGTTAATTTTAATTGGCCTTCCTCCCCTCATTCTGT
>JANZXP010000196.1:46997943-47018722 GCA_027576715.1 Erythroxylum flavicans | reverse complement strand
CACTAATGCATGAGCATGAGATGTGTTGTCCTACTTTCACTGATTGACCTCACTTGTACCCGTTTCTAGGGTTTAACCCGTTACATGGATACGGGATGTTACATAGCAGGTGCATTCGGATTGTCCCTCTCTCGATGGGGATTGACCCACCTGTTAGGAGCTCCCGTATTTTATCAACATTGTTCTAGTTTTTTTTACATTCTTTTAATGTTCTAGTTTTTTTACATTTATCTTAATGATAAGTGAAAAGACACAAATTGTTCTAGTTTTTTTACATTCTTTTAATGTTCAATCTTAACAAAATAATAACTAGGAATAATCTAGTGATAATACATAATACAACATAAATTTCATAATAATGATCTCCATCATAATTTCATTCATTATGTAAATTTGTCTTATAGAATTAATTATGTATATCTAAATATGAACAAGATAAATAATGTCTTTAAATAATTATGTCACTAAACTATAACCAATCAAGAAATAAATCAACAATCTCTTATTTATACTAAGTCAATCTTTAATTATCTTATACCATATAACGATCATACTACTGTTGGGACACTGGGATAATGGTTTAATGAGAGAATTTTACAAGATTCTCTATAATGAGTACTATTTTAAATCTTACAAATTTTTTCTCAAATATCATCATAATTAAAAAAAGTTACCTAAGTACGTACTAAGGTCTTTAGAAAGATCTTAGCTTCTTTTGCATGCTCGCTAACTATTATATTTTATAGTACATTACTGACTTGAGCATTGGAAGGAAATACCAAGTTTATTAAAGAACTCATGATTTGAATAATCATTTATACTAAATGAAACATGTATTATAACTTGAATAACAATTAATGATACATTGAAACCTTTCCAATCTCAAAATAATATTTTTAAAGTAAAATATAATTTAACTAGGATTTACTTCTAATGTTAATATCCTTAAATCTTAAACTTAAATATGAACTCATACATAGAACAATTGATATCTTTAATGCTTCATAAGTATCTGATATTTCAAATACTAAATATCTTTAGTACATTATCTATGTACTTAGCTTAGAATAAGTAAACAAACAGATATAATTCTCATAACCAAATGGTTATTTTTTCATATTGAATAAGAGTTGTTCTTCGACAATCATATATTTAACAATTGAAAATATAAGTTATTGTTTTCTACGAGTAATATGTCTCTACGCATTCCCGCTAAAGAGTACATATTACCCCATTTACTTTTTATAAACATAATAAATTCACAATCATATCTAAAACAAACTTATTGAATTCATTACGAATGTGAATCTTTTAACGTTTTGTAGCCTTTCAACTATACATCAAATGTATCAACAAAGACAATAGTTCCAATTAGATGTATTTTTATGAGATTTGAAGTTTTCAAATTTCATCTTACTCTTACTATTTTTCTTGAGAACATTTTCCTACAAGTATTCATTAGGATAAATGGTTTGTCCAATGGGTCTGTACAATTAGATTCAATTGTCTAAATGTCTTATAACTTTTTATTATCCAGTTTAGCTTTTATCGGATAATATATGTTTTAACTAAGTATCATATCCCAAAATCATTAACTTTGACCATTTCCAAGTTCTACTGTTTTATATCTAATATGAGATCTTGTTAATTGATTTAATTGAAAATTTTGAAAGTAAATTCTACTAATAAGCATAGCTATAAAAAACTAAACATTGCATCACACAATATTTGATATTGTGTTTTTCTCCTTACAAAAATATATATATTTATAGAATTTAGTTATGAAGATATTCACTAAAGAATCACATTCCCTATAGATAACCAAAAATTTTATATCTCATTACATCGATCTCTTAAAGGTATTTTGACATTTTCAATGCTCAAATTTCTACTTTGATTTAAAAATTTTGAACTTTAAAAAAATTTAAATTAACATTTTACTTAACATATATGACCATTTCATATAAAGTCACTAGTAAATTTAATGAACTACAAGTATTATCCTTTTATAAATTATTGTTACATTTTATGTATAAGATTTAACAATTTAAAACCATCATCATCTTTTCCCTAGCGATTGATTTGATTATTTTTCAACTTAATAAATTTCACAAGTTTCATACAATTAATAATAAAAAGGATACATGTATTTTTGTATGTAATTTTAAGATTCTCATCAAGTTGATTTAACCAACATGACATAAAAAATAGTTTCAGTTATCTAACTTTGTATTTTTGCCACTTATGTTAAGCATAAGTCTCTTTTGATCCAATACATGTAAATTATTTATATAAATTTGGATCAACTACTTTTACTTAACATTTTGTTTCTTACCATGCCATTAATATTGTAATAATGTCGAATCTATTTATATATATATATGTATGGTCTCTATCATATTATATATTGGCAAGAACACACCCACACACCCACATATACACATATAGATATAGATATATATATATATGGTTTCTATCATATTATGAATTGGCAAGAAAAGTCAAGCAATTATTTTCTCTTCTAATGAAAACTATTATCAAACTATAGCTAATGCCTTCAAACATAGTCCTTATTTATGCTTTTAGTAGGCTAAATTGAATGAAACAATTTCATCGAAGTACTGTACCTTTTAACTTTACTTTATGCAACTATTTGCATTATAATATTTCGAAGTTGACATCCATCTTACATGTTGTCTCTAAAGTTTATGAGATATTAATCAACATAAAATGTCATTGCATTTTGTATCTATACGATATTGACATATTTATAAGTTTTGTCACCAAATCCTCATTACTTTTTGTCACCAAACTTTTGACATATTTATGAGATATTAATAAACTTAAAATGTCATCGCATTTTGTATCACATCTCATTTGCCTCCTAGATTCAGTACGTGATAGCTACTATCAAAACATATATTGTAACCTATTCCTAACTTTACTCTTAAATTCAAATAATTACAAGTCACTCATCCTAATCATACAAATTTAGTTATGTAAGACTCATTAATTTTAAATAAAATATATTTAGATCAAGAGGGCCTTTAATTACTCAATAAGCATTATAATAAACATAATTTTGGTATTATTCTTAAATAATAAAAGGAAACAATCACATTTTCAATGCATAGATAATAATTTAACTAAGGATTTAATTTTGTTCGTCTCATCAAACACAAATTACATGTAATAATATCATACATATAAAGCATGTATATATATATATAACAAATAAATAAAATATGCAACTTATGCAAATAAGATCAAATTATATACATGAAATACAAACCTTATTTGATTCTAGGTATTGATCTTCATTATCTAAAATAATATTTTCAATTCTTTGAATAATTGAATTAGATTAAACTCATTGATTCCTAAATAAATTAAATTCTTATTTCAAATATAATTTTAATTTGATTTGAAAACAAATTTCAAATTCAATTAGAAATTATTTTAAACTATCATAACTCTTTTAATAAAATTTAATTGAAAACAATTTTAATAAATTATCTCTTACTTATTACAATTAGAGAAATTCCTTTTTTAAAATACAAGAAGTAAAAAATTCTAATCCAATTAAAAATTCTAAATTTCTAATATGACAACCACATAAAAGACATGTCAATATGATTTTGATGTGATAAACAAATAAAGTATATATCAACATATGATGTTAGTATATATTAATAAATTTATGATTTTAAAATCCCGAAATTTAATTATCTCTTTACGCTAATCGAATTCAATTAAATATATATTTATATTATTTTTAAAAATTATAATCACAGTCATTTCATATAAAATAATGTTATTTTATTTTAAATTTTTTAAATTTAAGTCAAGTCAAATTAGACAATCCAAACTTAAATCTGACCCTAAATTTAAAATTTTAAAAAATTTAAATCTAATTACCTCAAATAGAACCTATTAATTTTACGTAAAATTGGGAAAGAACAGGCCGAGTCAAGCTAATTTTGCCAGTCCAAACCAAGCTAAAGCCTAACCAAAATTGGTCTTTTAAGTGTACGAAGTAGATAATATCTTTCAGTCCTGAACTTTGCTATAGCAAAATCACCTTCCAATAGAAATTTTTGATTGAATAGATGACTTGCCCTTGTGTCTTTTTCAAGTCAAGATGAAATTAAACCTCGGTCAAAAAGAAAATTATCATTCTATGTACGACCTGATCAATCACAACAGTACGCATAATGGACAAACGATAACAAAAGAGCAAAGGACCTATATTAAACGTGAACTTGAAACCCCTTGCAGTTCCATATGGTTCAACAATTCCCCTTTCTGTTTCAAATACATATACAAACAACATTTAGCAAACGAGAAAACTAAGAAGAAAAAAAGAATGACAATGAGCTAGAATGCAACATACTCGATGCTTATGCTGAATAAGTAGAAAATACGAACATAGATCACAGTTATGGGCAGTGAACATCAGATGATGTTCATTGATGGACTCCAGGATTTCACATGGATATACAAGCATGGCTAACAAGGTCTAAAGATGCATCTTGATAAGGTCACCTTTTGAAGAAACTCAAACATCTCATTTGGAAGGTTTTGATTACTCACTGGCTAGAATGGAGAATATTCAAAATGAAACTAAACTAGGGTCATTGCTTGTGCCTGAGTTCTTCTTATCCAGTCTAGAATGTGAGAACAGTCATTGCGGCTAACAAAATGCCTTCACGAAAAACAAACAGATCTCTTTAGCTCTTCATAACTAATGGTAATTATGCTTTCTTCAGTATTCACTAGTATAAGATCTTACCTATTTTTGGTGCGGTAGCCTTTGAGTTGAAGAACTTCTTGTTGGCGGGTTAAGTCTTTCTTCATTTGAAGAGATTCAGGTACAGTCACTGCCTGGCTTGGAGTATGATATGCATCACATATAAAGTTGAGCACTTTTTCCTGTAGAAATTGCATTTGAGGAAATTAATAAACCTGCAGGCAGGGAATACAAAAACGCTAAGATTTGTGTTGTCTATTACATCCATGAGACGTCTTCTAGAAAGTCTCAGAATATTAGCAATTTTATTGGGCAGCATCTTAGACAACAGGCATTGTTCCGAGGTTGCGAGCAGTATTAAAAAGTCATTACTAAATAAACTACTTGATACCAAATCTTATGAACAATCAACAAAGAGTAGCGCTATCATGGATAAGGCTAGAATATAAAACCCAACAGTTGTAACATATATTTTCTATTGAGTTATTCACTTTCTGACAGAATTGCTAATGCGTGCAAACACTTGCAAAGCTACAACAATGAATGCAAGAGTAAAAGAAAAATGTGATCATAATGATAAAACAGCAGGCACTAAGAGCCTTATAGAGAGAACCATCGATATCCCCCTTACGAAAAGCCAAAAAAGAAAATCCCAAGAGACATGCATTTAGTAAAGACTAGCATAACCACTCGTAAGCAGTTTTAAATACAGAATCACAACAAAATATACCAGTGGTTTAGAAGCATCAATCCAGTGATAGATGTGCTCATTCCGGAACCACGTCATTTGCCTTTTTGCAAAGTTTCTGCAAACAAAATATAGAAGGGCTTGAGAAACTGTTATAAAACAGCCATATATAAAAACCAACCCTATATTAATACCATCAGAAAATTGTGATCAGAACCTGCCATCACCCAATCAAGATAAAAAATAAAGTTGTAACACACCGAAAAGAGATGCCGTTCAAACTTCCCAATACCAAACTCCTCATATGCCTGGGGATTTCAATTCTATATGTCCAGTAATTCAAATATGAGGATGGTTATAACATCATCATACAAAGTGCAATGGAAAGTTTATTAAAAGCGGCACCCATTTCCACGTAACATAAGAAAGCATATGCTACCCAAAGTATTTACATTACCCTTCTTTGGCGTTTTAATCTGTTGAATGACAAATAAAACTTTCACTATTTTCCTCATTAGCAATTTCCAGTTACAAAATAAACAAGCAAACTTGCAGTTCTATTACAGTACAAATTACGATCTTTGGGGAGTACGACATCTCTATCAATTGCAAAGCAGAAATACCTAGATGCCTTCTGGAATTCAGATAGGAAAGCATAAAAATCTCCAGCAGAACTCATGCCACCGTCTTGCCTACAATTTAAAAGATACTCCATAGTCTGAAACCATATAAAAGAAACCTTTCTGTTATAAACATAACTGAACATGTCAGGATTCCAGACAAATGACTATTGTATAAAATCATAAAAATTGTGAGAGCAATGCCAACATTATTATCCATTTAAATAGAATTTTTGCCAATCAATCTAACAAGGTGCATTAATCTAACTTAAAGTTATCTAGGTAGTTGCATAAAGATCCAAAAGGTAATACAGCTAGCTTGTTGATAAGTTGAAGCAAGTAGATCCAAGCTACCATGCAAAAGATGAGACTGACAGACAGAAAAACTAGAAACAGCGTATCATCATGGAATTCATTGTGAGCATATGTAAGTTACGTACTTGTCTATAACCAATTGCTCTGGTTGCAGAATTGGAATTTGGAAGGAGACCGCAGTCAAGAAGCCACTTTGCCTCGGACAAAATCCCATCACTTCCTACAAACAAAACAAAGTTAAAAAAAAGTATAATTCAGAGTTGAATAATGAAACCACATGCACCAAAATTGTAACTCAAGATTGATGCCTTTTTCAAGAAACTTATCAAATTAAGACCAGAAAATTATCATTTTGCACTATTATAACCTATATTTCCACTAGCATATGGGGAAAACATGGTAAAAGGAAAAGGAAAAAGCTATAGGAGATATAATTAAGATGGATCCACAAAGATAATAAATAGTTTCTAATACTTAAATATTCCAAAATCACAAAGGAAACACTGCAGCTTAGTATAAGAATCTCCTTTTACCTTTACTAAAATTAGCTTTTCAAATAACAAGTTGAGCAAGCAAGACTGGGGGTTAAAGTAAACAGTAACATAGATGACCAAGAGAAACTATTGACAACAAGCTTGCCAGCCTGAAAGACAATGCTACAGGACATGTACAGCCAATCATGTCCGCTGTATCTTACAAATTTTATATATCTTCAACAAATTTAAATCATAAATACCGTAAATCTCTAGAACAAATAGAGTTCTAAAAAAATATAGCAATTTGACAAATATTCATCTAATGAATGATAAAGGTAATATTTCTCCCAATCAACCAAAATGAGAGAATTTGACATCACCAGGAGATATATAACTATATACCACACAGGACAAGTTGTAATTCACCTGATAGCATTTCCTCACACCGAAAATCAATTGATCTATAGAGATCTATTCTACGGCTTGAGAGGAAAAAGCAAAGGAACTCATAGTCCAAATCCTTTGATTTGACTGACTCGTTTGCATCTTGATACGTATTCATACTGTAGGACCTGTATCTGGAATCTGTGCTGAATGGTTCTTTGAAAGAATCATATGGAACTTGAAAAGCAGAAGGTGGAGATCCACTAGCCTGTCATGTCAAAAGAAATAGATATATGAAATGATTATAGCTCATGCAACACATGCTGCTGTCATATAATTCTCCATTCTTGACAAATAACTAAATCCCATAACCAATACACAAATAATGAGAATGAGAAAAAACAAGTTATCAAAGGAAAATAACCTAACACAGAACAGTTATTGTATTCCAGTACACAACTGTCTCAGCAGATGTTAAGAGAAAATAACTCACAATATCGCATCAGTATAGCTAAAAGATCACCAGTTAACCTTGATTATCTCAAGGCTGCGCCGCAAACGGTACCAATCATTGGCAGCCAATAGTTCAGCTTTTGGATCGCCTGCTTTTACAACTAACTGCACTGCTGCATCCCAATCTTGATTCTTCTGAAATTCTGAAAGCTCAGAGTATACTTCAGAAGCAATCTCCAGTGATGCTTTTGGAACACCCGGCTTCCCATATATGAACCTGCAAATTCCATGCGTGACATGACAAGTGTTGATGTGGTGGTGAACAGTATCATAAGTCATTCTATTTTCAATGTGAGCCCCAAAAAAACTTTAAAAAAGGAAGAATCACTTGATGACATGGATTGTAAGCAGTAGCTACGTGATACTGTTCATGGAGCATGGTACTATTAATATTTTTCATTTTGTCCCAAAGGTTTTGTCGTTCCTATTTAAGATTTCATTTAAGTTCACTTCTGCAGATTTTTATTTTAAGTTGATGGGGAGACATTATCGATTTAAAGATTTAACTTCATTCTTGAATGTTGGAGAACTCAACTGCAGTTGTTCTCTTCCTTATAATCGACTTCACAAGTGGTGATTCAAGAAAGTGTCACGCCAAAATTCTTCTAGGAGTGAAAAGTTGCATGATGTTACAAGTGTGGTGTGAAAATGAAACTCTTCCAGAGGTGAAGAATAGTATTTTAGAAGTTTCTAATGGTCTTATGCTGAATGTTATAATGCTACATACATTGAGAGAATTATGGATTTAGGGTAAAGACAATTTGTAACAAGTTTAGGTAATTGTGCTCCAACTTGAGGGGTAATTTTGGAGATTTAGAACAACTATTTTAGGTATCCTATATAGAAAGTAAATAATAAGATTATCTTTACTGCCTACTATTAAAAGTAAATGGCTAAATCCTAATCAATGATAAGTCATTCTGTTTCCTCTTCTCTTTTACACTAATCATATGCCTAGCCCATGTGTGTGTGTTTGTGTGTGTGTTTATGTGTGTGTGTGTGTGTGTGTATATATATATTAGTACACTTAAGCATATAATTACAAGAATATCCCTACATTCATAACACTCCCCCTCTAATTGCTCGATAGATGTCATATGTACCAAGTTTGTCACAGATATATTCTCTTGAGTGCCTTTAAAAGACTTGGTAAGCAAATTAGCTAGTTGATAAGTTAAACTAACAAAATCGGTCACAAGTTCTCCTTTCACTGACTTTTCACGAATGAAATGACCATCAATCTCAATGTGCAATGTTGGCAGCCCAAGCAGGACGATCATGAATTGCATAATAAGTGTCTAGATATACCTAATTGATTATGGAAAGAGACAGCCACTCCCTTTACCACAGTACGAGTAACATTAATGTAAGCCCAATCATTAGAGCCACAACCTCCAACAGTATCACAGCTGGAGGACTTTGACAGAAGTGTAAATTGATTATATGTGGAATCTTAAATAGGGGTTATGAAGTTGCCCTCATGAGACGAGCAAAGGTCTCATTCAAGCTAAAAAGAATTGGTCTCCCAAGGATCTATAGACATATGGGCTTATAGGCAGGTGGCAGAGCAAGAAGGCAAGGATACTAAACAACAGCTCATGTCCTTGGTAGAATATTAAACAACTGCTTATCCTGAGTTTTGACCATGTTAACACAGTAGAAGAGATAAGATCGCCGAACTTAATTGCAAAAATACATATTTGAGCAAATAAACTAGGAATGTCAAACTCATTCCAATGCATCTAACTCAAATTAGAAACACATCATTGACTTAAGGTGACATCATTCATATACATAATAAAACTCATACGATATTAGAACATAAATATAAAGAAATTTGAGAAGGAGAGAAAGACTGACACAAGATTTACATGATTCGAGATAAAAGTATACATCAACGAACACAAAAACCAAAAGGCTACATGTTTCTTATCGCTATCGTGTATGTCACATAGTAATATAGTATATAAAGTCAAAGTCAAAATCAACATATCCAATGCACAAGGCTCCCCGCTTTCGGGGGTCTGGAGAGGGTTATGATATACGCAACCTTCCCTTTGTATTTTTACAAAGAGGCTGTTTCCGTAACTTAAACCTGTGACCTAGTCACAAAGGAGCAACTTTACCTGTTCCTCCAAAGCTCACCCTCATAATGAAGCATTATATATAAGGAAGAATGATGTGTATATTAAGTAAAAAAATCTCTTGATTTACATAATAATATTAGAGACCAATCCGTTTAGATTATGGTAAGTCAAGGGTGATTATAATCAATCTTATAAATATTCTAATACACCTCCTCAAGTTAGAACATCAATGCTCAAGCTTGTTACAAACAAAAATAAACCAACCTAAGACATTTCTCACTGGGAAAAATATTCACTGAATCAACAACACACTTCTCGCTTGGAAAGAAAACAATCAAATCAATAACTAAAAAGGTCTTCTTATTTAGGAACAAATTTGCTTAATCAAAAATTCAAAAAAAAAAAATCTTCTCACTTGAGAAGAGACCATAATAAAACTAAGTCTTATAACACTGATTAGGCTCTTATTCCTAGTATATATGGAGTATTAATACATACCCCCACATTTAAGAATGAATATTTGGTGTGAAAAGTTTGTTGGACCAGACATTTGCACTAACTCACATGGCTAGACATATCTGGGAGGGCAAATATTGAACTAGGAGTGGGATTGATACCATGATAAAGCTAGGATTAACTCTACCCCAAAAGGTACCTTAAGAGGAGAAAGATTGCTCAAGTCTTATGAGGCTTATTAGGCACTTGTTCCTAGTCAACGTGGGATATTCACACACTTTACACCCCTCATACCCAAGAATGAACATCTAGCGCGTGAAATTTGCAAGACTAGACGTTTTTGAATGGGCCACAAGGCAGAAATTTATAAGAAAACCAACAAAAAGTAGGAGTGGCTTTGATTCCATGTTAATATAAGGGGAGAGATTGGAGAAATATGGCTTAAATGAATCATATGCTTATCCTTTGTATATATAAATATGTTTAGAATTAAATGAGTGTATGTAATTAAAAGGATATACCTATATTCATAATGAACTCAAACCTTTATGAAAAAATGTTGGACATTAAAAACTCATAACACTATTAATCATATTATTGGGATATGTCTTCTTGACTCTTTCTTTTCACTTTTTTTGATAATAATGCACTCAACAATTAGTTAATCAGGCCAAAATGTAGTCCTGGCCGCATCTGAGGGATTTCATAAATTGAAAAGTTTGAGATATGTCATAGAAAAAAGGGAAACACTAGTTCTATATCTTGGCTCATCACGGAGTCAAGTGTAAAGATAACTTACCATCGTAAGTACAATCCAGTCCCACCAGCCACAATAGGCACACGGTTATTCCTGAGAATATTTTGTGTGACTTGCCTTGCATCTTCAAAAAATTGTCCAACGCTGTAATCTGAAAGACAGTGCATGATAAACATCTTAATGGTAAGAAAAAAAGAGACATAGCAAAAGAAAATAAGCATAAACTAGATGTCATATAACACTCTTGTAAGATAAATGTTTCCTCAGAGAATATACCTTCAGATGGGTGTAAAATGTCAATCAGATGGTGTTGCACTTCCTGCAAAATGAAGTTAACGTAACTACACCAGTTGATTCAAATAACCGACAACATTTCAAGAAAAATAACATAATTTACAAATTTAATAGGAAATAAATACCACACCAGAGTGAATAATGGTTAGGTTGCCCAAACGACTTTATAAATGATTTTGTATGATATGAAAGGGATAACACTTCTTTTTTCCTATGAAAATTTTGCTAAGTTCTATGTCTGAATTCAGACACGTACACAATATAAAGTTTGTCGTCAATATAGCACTATATAATCTCCACATACTCAGTTAGAAATAAGACTTTAGTAAAAGTTTCTGTGTCTAGCTTCATTCTTTACAATTAAGCATTTCCCTTTTAGTTTGATGATAATTTGCAGACAAAAAGAACATAGAAGAGTGCACCAAAATAAGTTCCCAGAAGTTGGCCATAGTTATTGAGGAGGCTTATTTCCCCCTAATCTACCAAGGTTCAATCGTGACGGTGGACCTCTGCGGAGAAAGAGAAGACTACGCACTATTGGCTAACCCAATTGAACCATTGGTTCTGCCATAGACATAGCACAAAATGAGATAATAACAGTTGCAATCTTCATTTGTTCACATTTTCCTCTTTAATATTTTGGTGGCCATACAAAATCCTAGGCACTGCTTTAAGTTGTGATATCAACTCACTCCCTCTCTCTCACTTCTCTATCTCTCTCTCTCTAAGAACAACTTGTAAAGTACGCTTGTGGGAATTGGACCAGACTCCATACAATTAACATGCCTAAAAAAAGGTCAATCAGAAACTGAGCATCAATCATTGCATTGACCATAACTGATCTTCTCTCAACAACTTCTACACTGTCTTTGTTCAAAAAGAAAAAAAATCCAAGCTATGTGCATACCTATAACCTATTTAACATGCAACTTATTAACTAGTTGGGGTGCTTTCTCTTAATTTACTGATCAAAGAGTGTGATATGTCAGTAAAGGCAAAGTACTAAAAGCCAAAAATGCCTCAAATAAGTACCTTTCTGTCACTTAAGGAAGGCTTTGCAGATCCAACATCAAGACCACGATACACCTGCACTAAAAGGCAAGTAAACTCAATTTACTTGGTCCACGGTTCTTAACCCCTTTCTCCATTCATCAAATAGCAATTAGTAAGAACGAAAGATTCAATAATTTCACTCCATCGTAAAGTTTATATCACATTTAGCACCGAACACATTGGTACCTACATATGCTATGTAGTTAACGTACACGACGAGGCAATTCTTCAAAAACTAAATTCACCGAGCTAACCAGTAAAGGTGCTAAATTTTCTCCTGATATAAAAACAGCAATGGTGAGAACTGCAATGTGCTTCTCTTTTCTTTACTTCCCAATTTTAAACGTATTTATAACGAAAAAATCGCTTCTCCTTTCCAAATAAGTTTCGTTGGTCAAAACATTCGTTACCAGAAACAGTTTGAATTTTGAAAGCAGAATATAAACAGACACCCACAAGCGTCCTAACTTTGTGTCTCCAACATACTACATAAAAGTCGGTTGAAAAATAAGAAAAAGGGATACGGTTAGCGACCTGGACAGAGTCGGCACTAATAATTTCTCCGTTGAGACGCTTCGCGAGCTCTAACGCAAGACGGGTCTTCCCAGAACCAGTGGGACCAGAAATCACGATAACCTTCTCTTTTTTGTTGACTATGGAAACCGAACACGGCGGGCTGTTGGTGATGGTGTTGGCGGAGAATGGGCGACGGTGGCAGTGGCGATAAGGAAATGGGAGGGGATTCGCAGCGAGAAAGCGAAGGCAACGCGCATGGAAACCGTAAGCTTCGCTCATTATCATATTCTCTAATTATCTTTGGACTGTCACTCGAATGGTCCGTCTCAGGTTCTGTTTTTTCAGTTTGTCTGCGAAGTGGCTAAGGTTTAAGGCTTAAGGCCGGAGGTTTTAAAAAAACCTGTCTTGTGTTTTTTTGGAAGATTTTTTATGTTATTTGTCTTTTATTAAGTCAGGCTAGAGAATAATTTGTTTGAAATTATCCATTTATTGCACATTGTTAAGGAATAATTTAGGATCTTTTGACTTAATTGCATTTTTAGAATTGAGAAATCCATCTTCCTTCCATGTTAGATTAAGAAGAAAGCGGGTAATGCTTGAAACTGATTTCTGTGTACCACATTTAATAAATCGAAAGGAGTACAGTAGCTCTCTTTATACAGGGAGGAAGAACAGTAAACACTATATACTGATATTATTCTAGAAGAATCCTACAGCTGTACACATGTAATATGTTATAACAAATTACTGTATGAAGCAATATGTACTTATATAACTGACTCTCAGTTTCTGTATTATCCTTTATACCCCCTCAATCTTACTAGTCTAGGAAGGACAGTAAGTTTGGGTCTGAGATCTAGAAATCTTTGAATAGGTAGAGCCCTCGTGAGAGGATCTGCTATTTGATCTGAAGATGGGACATAATTTACCAATAGGTGTCCTTTCATTACTTGGTCTCTGACAAAGTGGTAGTCTATTTCTATGTGTTTGGTCCAAATGCTAACCGGAGAGCACTTACATTATCACAATAAATAGTTGGTGGCAGATTACAAACTAGTTGAAGTTCTCTGCAGACATATTACCAGGATATCTCTGTGGCCGCATTGGCTAAAGAGCAATATTCCACTTCGTTTGATGATCGAGAGACCACCTTTTGCTTACTTGATGACCGATGAGGTTGGGACTATAGAACAAGCAAAAGGCACATGTGCTCTTTCTATTGTTATGACAACTTGCACAATCGGCATTTGCATAACAAAACAGAGGCAGATTTAGATGAGTTATGATACTTGTACCATAAGTTGGTGTCCTTTTTAGATATCTAAGAACACTTGTCATTAGTTGGAGATGTTGTGTAGTTGGAGCATGAAGAAATTGGTAGAGCTTATTTACGTCAATGCACATGTCTAGTTGAGTTAAAGTGAAGTATTGGAGAGCTCTAACAATATTTTTGAATTCAAACGGATCATCCAAAGGTACGCCCTCATACAAAGAAAATGTTATGCTAGTTGGGATTGTTGTGGACACTGGCTTACAATTATTCATTCGTGCACGATGGAGAAGATCGTTAGTATATTTCTCCTAACTACAATGTGGGGCATTAGGGGTTTTATACATCTATATTCCCAGGAAGAATGATACATCCCCAAGCTCCTTTAGAGCAAATGAGGAGTTCAAACAAGTGATAAGTGTAGAAATAAGTTGAGAGTTTGAACTAGTGATGAGGATATCATCAACAATAACTAGCAAAATTAGAACATCATAATTATTGAATTTTATGAATATGGATGCATCTGATCGTGCATTGTAGAAGCCCCAGGAGATTACAGCAGTACTAAGTTTATGGAACCAGGCTCTAGGACTTTGTTTCAAACCACAAAGGGCTTTATTTAAAAGACAGACATGGTTGGAATGTACGGAAGAGATAAAACTTGGGGGCTACAACATGTATACCTCTTCAGTTAGATCCCCATTGGGGAAGGCGTTATGGACATCTAATTGTTCGATGCTCCAATTACAAGAAACTGTAATTGAAAGAACAAGACTAACAGTGGCAATCTTGACAATAGGGCTAAATATCTCTGTATAATCGATGCCTTGCTCTTAATAATACCCCTTAGTAACTAGACCTGCCTTACACCATTCTAGAGAACCATCGAACTTTAATTTCACTTTGTAAACCCAACAACACCCAATAACTTTGATATTAGAAGAGGATGGCACTAATGTCCATGTTTTGTTACACATGAGAGCATCAAATTCTGTTTGCATAGCTAACTTCCACTCAGGTTGAATGATGGCATCATCAAATGATTGTGGCTCAATAAGAACGAGTGAGTGATTGGAAATCAAAGCAGAGTAAGCCTTGGGTTTAAAAATGCCATCTTTGGAGTGAGTAATCATTGGATGTACATTGATTACTGTCATGAAGGCACTAGAGGATTCTATGGTGGTCACTTGCACAGTTAAGTCAGAAACAGAAAGTGGAGAATCATCATTAGACAAATTAATTAAGTTCTCTGCGTTTTTTGGGTTAACGATGGAAGAGGTGAAGTGTTGTGGTAAAGGTGACGTGGAGCTTGTGGAAGCTAAAGGAGAGAAGGGTGGTGTTAAATGATGTGGTGGAGAATTGAGATAGGGTTGGCAATCGAGGGTTGTATTGTTTGCCTAATTAAAAATTGGTTTAGCATAGATGGCTGGTGGGAAATAGAAGGCTTGAGTGGGAAATTGGATGTAATGGAATAAGGGAAGTTATCTTCTTGAAAAAGCACAGGTCGGGAGAAATATATAGGACCATTTGTTGGGTTAAAACAAAGGTGTCCTTTATGATGTAAGCTTGAGCCAAGGTAAATACATTGATGGGATCTAGACTCAAGTTTGTGATGATTATAGGGTTGTAACAGTGGGTAACAGACACTGCCAAATATCTGTATATCATCATATATGGGCTTCGTATGATATAGTTCTTCAAATGGGCTTTTCATACCAATAGTTGTGGAAGGAAGTCTGTTTATGAGAAAATTGGCCATCTGAAAAGCGTAGGGCCATAATTGAAGCGGTGTATTTGAATGGAAAAGTAAAGATAGGCCCATTTCAATATATTGTCGATTCCTCCTTTCTGCTCACCCATTCTGTTCTGGTGTATAGGGGCAGCTAAGTCGGTGATGAATACCAAGTTCAGTAAAGAGTTTATGTAGTGTTCTGTATTTGCCTCCCTAATTGAATTGAACAGCCTTTACATGAGTATAAATTAACTTTGAACAAGGTTATGGAAATTATGAAAAGCTTGGATCATTTGGTCTTTGTGGGTAAGAAAATAGAGCCAAGAATATCTTAGTGTGATCATCAGTCAATAACACAAAATAGCGAGCATCTGTAATAGAGGTTACTGGGGAAGGCCCCCAAAGATCAGTATGTATAAGATCAAATAAAGCTGAGGCTCATGAATGAGATGTGGGAAAAGGAAGTTTATGATGCTTAGCATTAGCACAAATGGGACAAAATACATCATCTTTTATTGAATTGAAAGGAACATTGCATGACTTCAGTACGTGGTGTACAACTCAATAATTTGTGTGCCCTAAACGGGCATGCCACAATTTGACATCACAATATTTAACAAAGAAAAAGGCAAGAGGAGTAATGGATGATGTAGTAGAAGTTGGAGGTTGAGTTGGAAATCGAACCGGTCTAGTAACTTGTAGAGGCCATACTCATGTATTCCCTGGAGAAGAGGTGTTCTCATTTTAGATCCTTCACCACAAAGGAATAAGGAAAATAAGTAGGGAAAAATTCAAGAGAGGCAAAATTATCATTACAGAGTTTAGAGATACTAATTAAATTTTTGGCTATTGCAAGGATGTGGAGAATTTGGTTGAGAGTAATGGTTTTCGAAACAGTTGAGAGACTTAATGAACCCGTATGATAAATGTTTTCCAACTTATCATTAGCTAACATCACTTGTTGTTTACCTTGATATGGAGTAGTGAGAGTCAAATGAGAGAGATCAGAAGTGATATGATGAGTGGCACCGGAGTCCATATACCAATCCCTAGCCATTTCAGAGAAAGGAGCCGTGGTATCGACAGGGATAGCTGAGGTAGAAGCACCTACAGATCTATTCATCGGGAACGAATAATAGGGGTTGGTAGGAACCTGGGTAAAATAAGCATGGGCTGAAGAGGTAGAACCAGAATCAACAAATGAAGTATTATAAGAAGAAGGTGGGTTGTAATTAAGATTAGTCTGAGGGAAGCATTGAGCGACTGTGTGTCCTCCCTTGAAGTAGTTCTGCACGTCCTCCTATTCGAGTATTTTGGCCTCGACCTCCAGCCCATTTATTTGGAGTGAATGGAGCTCTCCTAAGAATGCCATTCTGGCCAATGCGCTATGAATTTGACCATGGTTGATTGTTATCGGACCTTCCAAAATGGTGATTAGTAACCACACAGTTCGCCTGTGGTAACGAGAGCATTTCGGAGCCACGTTGCTGATTAAGTCGAAATTCAAAGGCAAGGAGAGAGCTCTGGATATCCTCAAAGTGAGGCTCATCAGGTCGATTATGAATAGAAGTAACAAAGGAGTTGTACTTAGAGGGGAGACCGTTGATATCCCAATTTTTCATTATAGGAAATTACTTCACCAAGAGCTTTAAGTTTGTCCATCAGAGATTTTTTATGAGCAAGGTATTGAGAAGCAGTCTTACCTATCATTTTGGATTGAAGGAGTTTAGTACGTAGGGCTAAGATTTGGCCAGTAGAGAGTGATTCATAGTGGCGGTGGAGTGATTCCCACACATCGTGGCAGTGTTGAGGCAGACGATGAGAAGCATTGGCTTGTTGGTAATAAAGGCATAGATCTAGGACATGAGAATGCAATTTGTGCGTTCTTAGTTTTTATATTTTAGATTAACAACAGATTGACTTTTATCGGTGAACATTGGAGGGTGAGGATTGCTTCCATCAATGTAGCAAATCAATTCATAAGAATAGATAATATTTAGAATCTGATTTTTCCAGAGATTGTAATTATGGGTATCAAGTTTGAGAGTTATTGCAGGGTTAATGATGAGGCTCATCCTGTCCAGGTGTACACACAAAGGGCAAAATGGTATTTTCCAAGAGGACAGATGGACACCAGCAAGGGATTGCAAACGTTACAAGTGTTGGAGCAATATGGGAAACTCAAGGGATCAGATATTCAAGTTTCAAATATAAAGGATTAGGATAAGAAGATTGCGGTTGAGTTTGAATGAGATGCTGCTTTAAAGTAGGAGTCTTGCTGAGTAATGATTCTCCCGTAATTTAGGTTTCTGCTTTTGAATAAATTGAGGACTTTTCCTCATTGAATAATTAGCCAGCATTAGGATTATTTCCAGTTAGGCTCTGGAGGGTTGTATGCCCTTGGTGTCTTATAGTTATATTGCTTGTATTTCCAATTTAGTTGTTTTATCAACTCAGTTCGATGTCATTTTTTCATTCTCAAAGGCCACTTGGTCTGTTTAGTTGTAATAGTAAGACGATTTCCATTGAATAAAAGTATTATTCAGTAACTAGGTGTTTATTTATATTCAATCATGCTGCTGGTCCTCATCAAATTGGTATCAGAGAAGGCCGAAGCTGTGGATTTATAATGGTTCAAACACGTTCAAGTGATCAAGCTGATACTCATGCAATCAATGTAGAGGATGAAATCAATGGGGTAAAAACAAGTGTGGAGGAATTGAGACGAATGACAATGGAGTTTATAGCAGAGATTCGAGAGGAAACAAAACAAGATGGAAAGAAGAAGGAAGGAAATTCCCATATGGTAGAGAATGAGACAGATATCAGAAGGGATTCGAGCACCAAACATAGAAAGATTGATCTTCCCTTATTTAATAGGGAGGATCCTCAGAGTTGGATATTTAAGGTGGAGCGATTTTTTACAATCAATCGAACTACTGATGCAGAAAAAGTTATGGTGGCCTTTATGTGTTTTGAGGAAGAAGCTGTTACATGGTTCCAATGGTGCGAGTTACGAAAATCGCTTCGTACGTGGAATAAATTGAAGGAATCTTTGCTCATCCAATTTCAAATGGGAGTGGTGAAATCAGCATACAATGCCTTAATGAATCTGAAACAGGAGGGCATAATAAGACAATATGTATCTCAATTTGAATTGTGGTCTAGATTAATTCCTGATGGGGTCCTACCATTATCTAGGTATCTTGTTATGCTAGCTATCTTGTGATGGAGTCCTACCATTATCTGTATATAATTAATTTGGCATATTATAATGTTGTTATGTGAGTAATTAGATTTTGTTTGTTTTGTTCTCTGTTCAGTTCTTGGTTCTGCTGCCAATATCTTTGCTATTGTTAATTCAATTCCTATGCTTAATGGCACCAATTTTAAGTCATAGAAGGAGAACGTTTTGATTGTTCTCGGAATCATGGACTTGGATCTTGCTTTACGAGTAGATCAACCTAATCTATTTGCTAGCGAGAGTACCTTTGATCAAAAGAGGGAGATGGAAAAGTGGGAAAGGTTGAATCGTATGAACTTGATGATCATGAAATGTACCATTTTGATCAGATTACTACGGCTATGGGTTTCCTTGAGAATCTTGAGAAAAGATTTGCCAAAAATGAAAAGGCTAAAACAAGTACACTTTTGGCAAAGCTTATCTCAATGAGGTATGTAGGAAAAGGAAACATAAGAGAGTACATTACGGAAATGTCTCACATTGCTTCAAAATTGAAAGCACTTAAGTTGGAATTATCCGAAGACTTATTAGTGCATCTGGTTTTGATATCTCTTTCAGCACAATACAGTCAATTCAAGGTAAGCTATAACTGTCAAAAAGAAACATGGTCTCTTAATGAGCTTATCTCACATTATATCGAAGAAGAGGAAAGGTTGAAGCATGATAAGGCAGAAAGTGCTCATTTCGCCACAACATCTAAGAACAAAAGGAACAAAAGAAAGAAAACTAAGGAAGTTACGATTCCGGCAACACAAAAGAAACAACAAAAGGATGAAAATCCAAAAAGTTGTTTCTTTTATGGAGCTGAAGGTCATGTAAAGAAGCAGTGTGCCAATTATCACGCATGGCGTGCAAAGAAAGGTATGATTCTTATTTTGGTTTGTTTTGAGGTTAATTTGACTTCGATACCTAGACACACATGGTAGTTATATTCTGGTGCAACAACTCACATCAGTGTGTCTATACAGGGTTGCCTAAGTCGCCGAAAACTAAGTGATGGTGAAAGATACATCTATGTAGGTGACGGCAAGCCGATAGAAGTTGAAGCAATAGGGACTTTTAGATTATTGTTAAGAACTGGATTTTATTTGGATTTAGTTGAAACTTTCATTGTACCGTCTTTTAAACGGAATTTGATTTCTATTTCTGTTTTGGACAAATCTAGTTAATGTTGTTCATTTGGAAATGGAATATTTAGTCTCTTTTAAAATTTAAATTTGGTTGGCGTCGGTTCTTTATCAAGTTACGATAATCTATATATGCTTGACATTAATGCTTCATTTAATGAAGCCTTGCATATGGGTACACGAAGTTTAAAGCGCAAATTAACCAGAGAGAATTCTGCCTCGTTGTGGCATAAGAGATTAGGTCACATCTCTGAAAGGAGAATTGAGAGACTTGTGTCCAAAGGAATTCTCGATCCCCTTGATTTTACAGATTTTGCTACTTGTGTTAATTGTATTAAGGGGAAACAAACAAATGTCATGAGATTGGGTGCCAATAAGGCTTCATACATCTTAGAACTTATCCATATGGATATTTGTGGGCTATTCCCTACGGCGTCTTGGAATGGTCAACCGTATTTTATAACATTCATAGACGACTTCTCGCGATATGGCTACCT
>JANZXP010000196.1:46976413-46990704 GCA_027576715.1 Erythroxylum flavicans | reverse complement strand
CGCTGAACTTATTTCCTCAGCAATGTGAACCAATATATGAAAGGAAGCAGTAATTGAGGAAGAGACGGTTAAACCATAGCAAATTGAAGGCACTAGCGACTGGCAGTCACCACTAAGTTCTGCTTAATTTCATCGTAGTGGCCTTTGTGCTAATGCAAACATTCATACATGTATCAAAATTAATTTATACATGCATATCAGTTTCACGCAAGTGTTCACATATAGTAGTTTTTCAAAGAACAGTATCTTCATCCCGAAAAGTTCCCCCGATGATATCCAAAAGCACTACATCGATTGACAAGATGTGGTGATAAGTAAATATATAAATTTCAATATCATGCACTTGGGGCCTCTATTCTTCATGAAGACGCGCGTGTGAACCTCAGCAAACAACCCGACCAACAAAAACAGGCACAGTTACCAACAAGCGCTGATAAAATCAACCACATAACAAACTGCAAATTCAATAACTAATGAAAAGACACAAGCTTTTATAAAGTTCCCGTGATCAGTAAGGTGCCCATGATCAATAGAAAGGGCAAAAAAGCTTCAGTGAACTCCACCCAACTGCACAAATAACTGATACCCAAGTGAGATGAACAAGCAAAAAGGCGAGAGACAGAGTTAGCTGACCAGAAACCAAAAGCCTGATCGTCGATACTAGCCGGTAAGTTTGGGATGACTTTGCTTATAAAAAGGTTTCACCTTTTAGTATTTTTCATTAACATTATAAAGCATGTCGTTATACAAATACAAGAAGGGTTTATGAGGGGCTTACTATATTTAATTTTTTTTAATGAAATCCTCCGAAGATAGCGAAGGAAGTTATCTAGATAACAAGTTTGATAAATCTCTAAGGTTGTTAGTTTCCCTCATAAACTTGATCAGTTAGTAAAGGATATGATGTAGGTCATGTCTTTTGGCTATTAGGGAGGTAAATGATAACTCGGGATAAAGTTAACGTCTTTTGGCTATTAGGAGGCAAATGATAACATGGGATAAAGTTAAACTCAGTATGGATGGTTCATAATAAATTTTAACTCAATTTATAAGTAATTTCTTAAAGGTCTTTTCTTTCTCCAAAAATTTTAATATGACAATTAAAACTCTTAACCTTTAGCATTACAAGTTATTTTCTATGGAGTACTTAATGTAGTTCACAACAACATAAAGGAGTCACAGATTAGGTGGAGACCTTGCCACAAATTATAATCTCCCATCTAAAATGGCAGATATTAAAATTTAAAACAGCCTATGAGCTATTAGGATTTGTGAAAGTTAATATTTGAAGTGAGTCCTGTGAATTTGAGCCTTTACCATGTTTTGTAATAACTCAGAGGAGTAGCTACTATCCAGAAAAAGTCTTAATTTTTCTGCATCCAAAATTACACAGTAAAACGCTAAAACTAGAGACCCCAAATCCAATAAGCGAAGCTCGCTGAACAGTCAGTAGGGAGGGGTAGTCAAAAGGAAACAAAAGCCGAAGCAGCTAAAACATAGGAGAAGAGAGGCTGAACCACTGCGAAAAGCTAATCCTCAATGTTAGGTTCAAATTCGTCACCCCCTCCTCTTCTCTTCTGTGCCAGTAAGGTAAAGGAGTAATCTTACTTCCTGCAAACACTAAACAGAAGGAGATAATTAGTAAACCCAAGACACAATTCTCAGTGCCACCTGCTTTCTGAGTAGAGTAGCCTACACTTTAGTAATCTGAAATGCCGGTTTTTCCTTTGTAAGTCCCTAACTTTCCTACCTTTCCTGCATACTTGGCTTGTTTCCGCATTTGGGTTGCGTTTTCTGTTCTGGTTTAAAAAATTTTCAGTTATGGATAGCAAGTAAGAAATGAACTTGAAATGCCTCAACTAGTAGTTGCTCTTCTGCGGTTCTTTGTTTTCTTTTACTTCTCAAGCAATGAATAAAACCTCAATTTCGTACTGGTCCGATGAACCTTGGGTATGTGTATGGGTTTAAATATGGCATTTTACTTCAAATGTTTATGTGGCGTGAATTTTTACTAAAAAAGAAGAGAAAAACAGAGAAAAGGACAAATCAAAAGAAGGAGAGGTGAGAGAGAGAACACACAGAAGAGAAAATAGAAACTAGAGAGATGTTCAATTCATGTTAGTCTCCCTTATGAAATGGTTAGTCAAGTTTTTATACTCAGTTTGAATTCAAATACGACTAGTAGTAAGTTCGTATATAACAACGTTGGACCGAAAACTATTTTCAACTATTTTTGTAAGTAACAGTTTAATGCCATCTTCCTAGTGGTGGATATTATGAGCATAGTTTCATTATGGAGTTTCTCTCATCAATTGGATTTTTTATTTATATTAGGAATTGTATCTCTGACGAAACTGCATGGCTTTCTTAGCAGCCACACAATGTTGTACAAGAGACGGAAGATCATTGCTTTATTATTTCAATGATATCATCACTATGTTTTCTTGATAGATTGAGAAGAGTGTGTCAAATCGGTGTGTAATGTTCTTTAGTTTCGTTCTGTATTCTGGGTCCTAGTACTTGAATAGCTCCGAGTACTATTGAATCAATTCTTGAGGTCTTGATGGCTGCCCATTTGCTGCAGAAGAACTTGAAACTCCTTTGCTTATAACATCACCAGACGCCAGAGACCCATACTTGTTTGCATTATGAGGTTGGTCTTGGGGAATGGGTTCACATGTACATTTTAACAGTGTCCATGAAACATATTATCCATTCCAGTTCGTGATTTACATGGCTAATGAAGTTCTCCGGCATGCTTTCGGAGAAGGAATCTGTTGCTGACCGATATTTGATTATTATCAACTGCATAGAGGGATGGGTTTCTGTTTAATCCTTTCCAAAGATCAGCTCTTCTATAATGCCATTTGAATAATTTTCACATTTGTTGAGTTCTTTAACATAAGACATTGAATTTCTTTTCCATCTCTGCATTTTACAGAAATATTTGGTGTTTCTGATAGGAACATGCTTCAGCAGTCTGCATTGTTCCATCATACGCTAACTATCTGCTATCTTTTCACCCTCTTAAGGAAATTGCATGTTCTACAAATTCCTTGCAGTAATATATACAACGGTCTCTCTTGGGGATCGCTAGAGAAAATGGTGAAGTACACAAAATTTCAACCAAAAATAGTACTATGGAGTTATCATAGACCAATGGAGAATAAATGCCCCTCATATGCTGTTCTTAGTTCCAACCCAAGAAATGTACACATTAAAGCATCACTAATCAGTGTTGATGAAGGAGAAACATCAGGTCCTGGCAAGCATTTCCAGTCAAAACTTGGTATACATTCCATTGAGAAGCAGGATTACAGTGGTGACGTTCAGCTGGATGGTTATGACTGTTCTGATATTCTGAGTGTTGATAATGATAGAAAAAGAAGAAAGAGAAAGCATGGCAATAAAGGGAAGATTCCTTGGAACAAAGGCAAACAACATCCTGCAGGTAAGTCTGATCAAAGCGGACAACTAATTCACTGAGCTCTCTATCAACTTCCAGTTTTCCTTTTAAATACCTCTCTGCTTGATTTTCAATTGAAATTGTTTTCAACTTGCTGTAGAGACTCGTGTACTAATTAAGCAGAGAACAATAGAGGCCTTAAGAGACCCCCAGGTGAAGTCATGTAAGAATTAATTAGTGCTGGTTTTCTTCATTACTGTGAAAGGACATTTGTGTTACCTGATGTACCAGTTTTTCTTTCCAAAAACGAAAAAATTGCCTAGATGTAGACATCTATTGTCATTGATGCTTCTTGCAGCTTTCAGGATAGAGTTTAATGAGACTTTAATTTGTTCATTCCCTCGACTTTTCATTTATGAACTCCTTGAATATGTATAAACAATTAAAATAAAACATGATAAAGTCAAAAATCAAGGCCAATTTTAATGGAGACAATAAACTTATTGTTATATTTTCACATGAAAGTGAAATTTTCCTATAAAAGTGAGCCAAGTACTTTCTTTTTAACCTTTGATTTAAGTTGAATGCCTATTGTAATTTTTAAAGTACCTCTTGAGAAAAATTCAAAGAACAAATTTCAATTTCAATTACTTATAGTGCAACTTGTCAAGTATATTTTAAATCATTATCTTCTCTACTATTGCAATATCCTTTCTTTTACCTGAAAAGGTTGATTATACGTCCAAGAATTTCTGATATGAGTTAGATCTTTTGATAAAACTTGAAAAGTGACAACCTTTGAACTTTTAGGACTTATTTTAACAACTCCTCATGTACTTCATGTCACATGTTGAAGTAATGTTTATCATATCTGGTTACATGTCTTCATTTTCCTATTTAAGATGCTTTCTGATTTGTTATCTTCGACAACTTTCAGGTCAGAAAGAAGATGTCAGAACATCCCCTGGCTCACAGGTGAACCCTTTTTTTTTCTGTGTGTTTAAGATCTTTATTGTACGGCTCAAGAAATATTTTAAACATGGGTTTATTTACATCCACAGACTTAACATGATACTTAGAAAGTATCAGAACGGATAAGAAATTTAGAAAAACAGCTGTCCATCATGCTGGATCCCCTATTGATTAACTAGAACTGAAAGTTGGTAACTTTACCAAAGGTTTTCAGGACATTTTCTGAAAATTTTTGTCCTAATGACATTTGCTGAAATCTTGTGAGTATTTATTCTAAGAGTTTCAGTGAGTAGCCTAGTGGTTGGCATTCCCTCCCAGGACCAAGAGATTTTGGTTTAGATCCTCACTTAGGTTAGATGGGGTTCAGGAAAGGAAAAGGATAACAATACTGTGTTGCCCAAACTGTTTATGACAAACCAAAAGAAACATTAGGAAATGGGAAACAAATCACTATATTTTCAAATCAACAATTTCATTGCTAGTCCTAATTGCAAATTTTTAAACTTTATGTACTACTCCTAATTCTTTTTATTTTTAATTATCTTGTTCAAAAACTAGTTAAAAGGGAACAGACTATTCCAAGTGTTTCTATCAAAGTCAGTAACAAGCCTACTGCAAGAGGACTCATCAAGCAAGTGGCACATTTAGGAGTCACGAGTTAGACTACCTGAAGATTGGGAAAAATGATATTCCAACTGCAATTTACTTTTATTAAGACTAAAATTGTTTTCAAAGTTTTAGATGGCATACCATGACTACCAAATTGGCCACCTGGCTTGATGAGTTCCCTTCTAAAAGGCCTGTAGCCATTGTATCCTTCCTTTTTAATTTATTTGTATAGAGTCTTTTGAGGCTTAATGGGGTCATTTTCCTCGAAAGAAACGATTAAATTTTTTCTCCACTATTTGGTGCACTAATTTTCACTTGGCTGTCACTAGAAAGGAAAAATAAGTTTGATTAGATAAACTGCCTATTGAAATGTAACTAAATGAAAATCTTAATCCCATCTCTGATTCAATTGTTAAAAATAAATGTCAATGACTAGTTTGAATTTGAAACATTTAGGGATAAATTTTTACCATTCTGGAGATATATGAACAAGAGTCATTTGCAAGCTGCTCTTTGATGGATCCTCAAAACCTTCAAATATATTTATACCATTTTGGAGACGTACAACGATTAATTGCATGCTGTTTTTAGATGGAGCCTCAAATGAGTCCCAAAGCGAGGATATAAGTAATTAACTTAACCGGGGCCAAAAATTGTAATGTTATGGAACACAGAAGTGATATGGTTAAACTTCGTCTTATCCTCTGGCCAATAAGTCCACTGTAGGATCTACAGTTTTGTTTCCTTTTTTAGCCCTTGCATTCCAATTCCACACACACACACAGATATATATAAAACTTTTTTTTTCTTTCAGTGATGAGACCAAGGCCAAAATAAGCACTTCACTTAAAAAGCTGTGGGGTACTCGACTGAAACGGAAAAGGCTGGGACAGAAGTTCTTCGTCTCATGGGCATATGGCATAGCGAAAGCAGCTAAGACAGGAGCTAGTGACCAAGAGGAGCTAGACTGGGATAGCTATGAGAAATTAAAGGAAGAATTAACAGTCCAGAAACTCCAACTTGACATGGACAAGGCAAATGCAAAGGAGCACGCGAAGATAGAAAGAGCGCGGGCAAAAGCAGCAAAGATGGTGAGATTTGCCCAAAAGAAAATAGAACGGGAATGGAAAGCAAAAGCAAGGGAAGAAGCAAAGAGGAAAAGACTCGGAAAATCAAATCGAAGGAAAGAATGGTCTTCAATTTCTAAAACTATGACTCTCAAGCGAAGATTGACAAAGGTAACTTCGTCTAAGAAATACTTTTTCTTGTTATTTTCAAGCATTTTGGCAATCAATAAGTTGAGGTTGGCTACAGAGTGTCATTAGTAGCCAATAATATCAAAAAGGGATAATATTTTGATCAAACTTATTGTACAGCGCCTGTTATGTTAGAGTGATGAAACCTGCAAGCCGAGTTTTGAAAATGAGATAGAGGTTTATGCTTCTATCAGAGTGAAAGAAATAAATTGAAGAGTTTGGTGCTCTTCATTCCTAAGCAGTAATAGGGCCTTTACATGGTTTTTAAGTTGGAGCTCTGCCAACCAGAAGTTATGTTATCACACCATTGTATTTTCTTTTAATGCAGTAACGTGTGCTCCAATTATCTTTTTTATTCTTGTATCTTGACATGTATCGACCATATTCATGATGAATCTTTATAGCCATACCCGATTGATTAAACTTCAACTAGTCCTTTTGGGGTGTCTGATGTTGCTTTGTTGTGGGATGTGCTGTCCTTATGTTAGCTACGGAAAAAGAAGGCCATCAAAGGTCAGTGGATTAGTCAAGGAGATGCATTGATTTCCCCAAACCCTACCTGGGAAAAACTGGATGCTGAGTTCATTAAAAGAGAAAATGTTCCGAGAGAAGTTTCCCTTGCAGAGAAAATCCAGTCTGCCAAAAGCAAGAAAATGGAGTCCATGGATGGGGTGCTTGCTGCTCCTTCTGCAGGTCGCTCACTTACAAATCCCTCAAGTATTCAAGTTCTTTAAATGCATCAACACCAAACATGAAAAATATGGAGGGCTACGTGACTGCTCCAACATTACTTGCTCATCATCAGTAAATCGTACTATTGTTTCCGAAAGATCCTAGTTGGATCGATGAAATTAACTTTGCAGGCTCATCCCATGTAAGTTCATGGTTATAGATGGTAGCATATAAAGCAAATTTGTAGAAGTTTGCATATTTTTTAGTACTTTTGCCACGAGTCATTATGAAATGAAGATTTTAATCTATCATTACGATCTCCTGCCTTACCATTAATTGCCTTCTGCTTCTTTTGGTAAACTTACATTTGTGTTTTTACACTAATGTTTTGAAATGGGATGTCCAGGAATACTGATTTGAATATCGTATTAAATAACCGAATGAAATATGCTATTATACTACCATTCCAAAAGAGACAACAAACAATTTCAATAGGTTAAGAAATCGCTCGTCATGCAAAGTGTATACCTTTCTAAAATTGTATTAAAAACCTAGTTCTAAAAATTCATTTGAAGATGCTAGGCTGTTGACATTATTAATAACACTCCTTCAACCTTGATCAACTCTTTTCAGAAGTTACTTACAAAATTTCGATCATGTCAATTACATTGGTCACTAATATTCCATACAACTTGTACACTATTAAATAAATAGTTTAACCGTACAACTGGTAAAAGTTACTCCTTTATAATAAATCACAAAAACACCTCTTTGTAAAAAAGTACAAAGGGAAAATTGTGTATAATGGCGAGCTACCTCAGTTCTTCGCAAAACAAAGAGACTTGTATGCTACGAAAATTACTATTTTTAACCTTGGCAGTGGAATGTTAAACATGTAAAAATCTATTATTTCCCAAATTAGTTACAACTGATACGTAGCGATTAATGTAGTTATTGGTCTTAAATAGCAACACCTTTGTTGTTATGACATCGTTGATGCTTAGCTACTTATTACTCAATCCCGTATTTTATAAAAATATACTATTAGTCATATTAATTAAGAATAAAATAAAAAATAATATTTATAGTGAAAGTTAATTATAGAAAGTAAAATTTCCCGAAGAAGCAGTTTTGTAACGTAACTCTTTTTGTTTATTGATTTCTACGGTAGTACTGTACTTTTCTCCAACCTCCAATTGTTCACCACAGATCCAAACATGTAACTGTGTTTAAAATACTTATCTCTATCATATCTTATATTCAAAAGCAATCTTAGTATTACCCTTTACCTTTCTCATCTTCTTTTTTTGTTATTCCCCCGAGTGTTTTAGGAGGGTCTCAATTATAAGAAGACGCTTTTAAATTATTCACACCTAAATTAATCTCTGCTCGCACCAGGTTAGCCTGTAAAAAATAAAATGCTGGCTAAATAAATTTTTTTATTCTCGAAATTTAAACTTGAAACCCCTAATTAAGATATGAGTGTGTTAAAAAAGTTACACCGCCCATATTTGATTACTTTCTCATCTTCTTTAGTTCTTAACACTTGTGCATTTAGGAGCAAAGTTGGAGGATGTTGTCAGACTTCATTATGGGTGGCGATTTTTAAAATAAAAGTATTATCTCTCGCATTCCCTATTTACCCGAGTTGTACTTGTTTTTTTTAATTAAAATATGTTAGTTGTACTTTTTTTTAACGAAGTTAAAATAAAATTTAGAGTTTATTAATTTAAAACTTAAATAAAATAATTTTTATAATGTCAGTATTCTTTTTTAAATTATTACTAAACTAATTTTTTGAAAATTTCTTAAGTCGTTTTCAACATCTTAATAAGAATCTAATTAACTAAAATTTTAAAATATATTGATAATGTCAATTTTGATTTTAATGCTTTCGCAATTGGTTTATCTGTGTTTCCAATTTTTAGGTTCTACGGACTGTAGACGTCGAGTGCAAAGGAGGAACTTATAAGATAGGGACAAACCACCACAGGTGGATACATTTATCTGAAATTTCTCATGCATTATTCAATTTACTTTTACAATTGTTCCTGGCAGGATCATGTTTTATTCAAAGTGGCCATTGACAACAATCAATAAATAACTCGTTACTAATAGCAATAGCAGTGTTTAAAGAGATCAGCAGTAGCAGTGACAATGGTGTTTATTGTTGCTAGTTTCCTTGCAAAATCCTCCTCTCGTACATTCCTCAATGCAAAATTTCCAGCATTTTCCATTCGTCTCAGGATCGTCATCCACTCCTGGTACGCACCTTCCAAGCTCCCAATGTTCAGCGCAGCATCGATCTGCATAACCATAATCTGAATACCAAAAAATCCAAAGAGAACAGTGAGTCTTAGAAATTCATACGTATATATCTAATGACTGATACTATATCTTCAAAACAAAGATGATTGACGAACCTACGTATAACAGCAGGGTGATTATGAGAACAAAGGAAACAAATTTAGTACGTGCCATGCTAAAGAATATGCGTAGTGGTAGCTCACATAAGCGTTTCTTTTTTATAGCCTAAGAATTTATTGCCAGAAATTCTGAAATTAACTTTTTTGTTAGGTATAACTTATAAACTTATATATGGTCTTTTTAACTCTTAGTAATATTGATATTAAATTGCTTTACTACTAATATTTATTGTTAATACTATATAAATTCAACTATTAATGTGATTTAATTATATTGATTACTACGGGAACTAAGTTATTGAATCTTTTTTCTCAATACCTGTCATGCAGTTGGAACTACTTCAAAAGAAAATAAGTAGTCTAGTGATCGATCCGAACAAATGTTTTAAAATTTGGACTAAAAGTTAAATCGATAAGATAAAAGGGTTAAGATTTAAAAAGTTATTAAGCTGTCATAAAATTTACTAAAGATTAAATAAAATTTAAAAATTTAAAAAAATTATTAAAAAAATTGAAGAAGATTTGAAATTTAATTAAAAAATATTGTTAAATAAAAAAGATGTATAGCATGTATCGTGTAGTTAACAACCAAAGACTTCGTAATCTTATTAAAAGAAAAGGAAATCTGCTAAAATATACATGTAATTTAATACCCTTTATCATGAGAAAGTCCAGCGTTAGTATAATCTAATCTAATAGGAAAGGTAATTATTTTAAGTAATTTTCATTTTAACACTGGAAACTAATGATTAAAAAATTCGGCATGTTCAATCGCAAAATACTTGAGAACATTCAAACTTTTCGGTTCGATTTACTTTAATATTTTTTATTGTTAAAATCTGATTAATTTATTAATTAATTGATTAATTTTTGTAAATTAACAAGTTTTTATAAATTAAAATAAATTAATTAATTTTTATTAAATTTTTTAATTAAACTTCAAATTTTTCGATAGGTAAGAAAATATTTTTTAATTATATTTTAAATTCTTTAATTTTATTTAATCTTAACCGATTTTATAATGGTTTAATACCGACTGAATCTTTTAGAACTTGATTTAACAGTTTTTTAAAAATGCAATAGTTGGTTGCAGGATTGTCTAGTGGCCCGGCCCGGCCCGGCCTGGATTAGGGTGGCCCTTGGCCTAGCTCGAGGCCAGACAGGCTAGAATAGGTTAGCCCGTGGCCCGACCATATTTAAAAAAAAACATCACTTTCAAATAAAAATCAGGTCACGGGCCTGTTCGTGCTCGGCCCAACCTTGACTTATGGCCCGATCAGTGAACTTTGAATAGTAACAAAACGTTTCAAATTTTGAGTTCAAATATCGTAATATTTTTTTTCCAAAATTGCATGCAAAATTAAACTTAAAATTCTTCTAAACAGGTAATTTCAAAATTTTTAAAATAATAAAAATTAATCATTCCATATAAGAAAAGTCAAAATTTAAATAAAATGACGTTAAAATTAATAATAAAATAATACTAAATACATTAATGTTTGTTCACACTAATAAAATTTAATGCAAGGGAAGATACGAAAGCTCTACAATTGTTTCAATTAAGAGGAAAACTGAAAAATTAAAATGTTCTTATATTAACTGAATCATAAGCAGGACCAATACTTAATTTTGGAAGAGTTACAAGTCCAAAATCCCGTAAAATTAATTTCTCTGATGTTATTGCTTTGCTCAATCCCTAAAAAAATCCTAAAATTCACAAAGCTTACTTTTCTCTGGTTTCAAATTTCTTATTAAATCTAAGTTTGGTCATTTCTTCATTGTGCTACAAGGGAGTATTAGGACAATCATTTATTACAGGAAATAAATTATTGTTTCCTACGCAAACTCTATTAAAGACATTTTCGGTCACAAAATGATATCTTTGGACCTAATTTTGAAATAGAACTTTGAATCTCACTATCCTTTCCCAACTTCATAAAGTAAATTTAACGAAATATTAGAACAAGGGAGGAAATATTAAGAACCGAATGGACTAGAATGGATCATAATTCTAGCTACTAGCTACTCAAAATTATGCAATACAAGCATAAGAGGTTTCACTCTTTAGATAGAAGTCCATCCACAAACAAATTGCTTGTAAACATCCAAACAAAGATATCGAATTAGTAAACCTTACATTCCTTTCCTTCCATATCTACATTCTCAACTAAAACATGATTTTACTGGTTGCCACCAGTACCGTTTCCATCCCTACTGGGGTTGTAACTACCTTGATATGATGGTGGACCTTGGTATGGCATTCCCTGATAATTCCCCGCCGTGTTGTTGGACCATCCTGCATTTGGGGGCACTCCTCCCATATTGTTGGGAGGTGGCATCCCTCCCACATTGTTTGGCCGCATCCCTCCAAAGTTGTTGTTTGGCATTCCACCCATATAACTGTTAGGAGGTTGTTGTGGCCCTGCCTGTCCACCCATATTGTTATGGGTCATTCCACCAGGATAGTTGCCAGGGGGTGGTGGCGGAGGTGGATAGCTGCCGGGGGGTGGTGAAGGTCGATAGTTGCCGGGGGGTGGTGGAGGTGGATAGTTGCCAGGGGGGGGTGAAGGTGGTCCACCTGGTCCTCCCATGTTGTTTTGTGGCATTCCACCCATATTGGGAGGAGGGTGTTGCATACCCTGATTAGGCATGTTGTTATGGGTCAGTCCACTAGGATAGCTGCCAGGAGGTGGTGGTGGAGGACCACCTGGTCCTCCCATACTGTTCTGTGGCATTCCACCCACTGTGCCTGCAGAGTGTTGCATACCCTGATTAGACATAGGAGGCTCTCTGTTTTGAAAATCCCGATTCTGCATGTTTTCCCTTCTCCTTTCAAAATTTCTTGACCTATCAAAGTTACGTGGTCTATCATTGCGCCTATTTCTCTCATTTGCCTTGGCATTGTTTCTTATCCATTCCTCATGATACTTCGGATCATATGGAACAGCTTTTCCATCAATAAATGGTTCCCCTGAGAAAAACAGAGAGAAAAGCATACAATTGTCTATAACAGAGCTGATAAAGAAATTACAGAAAACTTGAATAATGTAGAGACAGAATCTCAATAATATGAGAAATGAGTCAAGGTAACACTGTGGAAATGGAGATGACATTAGGGTTATCTCTATGAGAAATTGAATGAAAATGAAAGCGGGTTTTTAAAGAGAAGCTTCTTAATCAGTATCACTACATCTCAGAATTGTACTTCACATGAATTTTCACCTTAAATTGAAGATTCAACCATGTGAACAAATCAATTATTGGCACATCAAAAGCAAAATTGCAAGGTTTGGAAACAACCATCAATATCTCCCATCATTAATAAGTTACCACCGAATTTTTTTAGAATGGATTGCCTCCAATATACCCATGGTTGTGTACGCAATTGTAAATCAAGACAATTTTTTAAAAATTTCAACATCCATCAATCTAACCTTATTCAACCTTATCCAAATCTAGAACTTCTTTGAAACTTAGCAGAGATCAAAGTGTAAACAACTGCACTAGATGAAACCGGTGACTGCTTACAACTCACTAAAGTTGAAAAGCATCCTCAAAGGTAAAACTTACAAATCATGATAATGGATAAGTGTTTCACAATATCTCCAAAAAAAATAAAATAAAAAAATTACGCCCACGTAGCACATACAGCATTCTAATTTCATTTCATTAACTTAATTAAAAATCTCACCTCCATAATCTTTGTTCTTAACGTCCAAGTATGAATCAGGAAGAACCCAACGAACTTTAGGCAATTCTGAAAAAGAAAAAGCATACCCAAAACCATCAAACCAAATACATAATAGTATAAATAAACAAAACCCGTTAGAAACATTAGTACCTTTAATCTTGTAGGAGAGCTCCTCAGACACAAGTGCTCCAAATGCGAAGTAGCATCTGGTTGACACTGAATATATCTTTTTTCTCGCTTCCTCCTCACTACAGATGCAAATAACAAGCGGGAATTTCAATAAGATTTCACAGAAAATTTTGGTAAAAAGTAATGAACGGTCTGAATCTTGTTCTTAATACCTGCCAACCACCATCGCTAGGGTTTTGATATAGCTATCGATAATCTCATCTCTCGTAGGATCACCTTCAGGCTTCTCCATAACAACAAGCCAGTGCTCGAAATCGCAGCCGTCGAGCAAGATGGTTTCTTTTGGGGGGCGATTGGACCAATTGGGGCTGGGGTCGTTGAGCGAAGAAGTCGTAGTACGGGTGGAGAAGCACCGAGCTGAGATGGAAGCCGGAGAGAAGTGCGCGGCGGACGATAGCGGCCGGAGAGCGGTGCGGAGGAGAGAGAATGAGCGACAGGTAGAGCGGGTAGATAACACGGAACGGCAAAGGGGGTACGTCACGGTGGTGGTTGCGGCAGTGGGTTTGAGAAGCCGAGCTTTGGATAGAAAGCGAGTCGCCATTTTGTGTATCGATAGATAGATAAATCACGGATGGGCAGAGAGTGTTAGCGAAATGTGTGTTTAGGGTTTTGGAGGGGTTTTATAGAGAAACGATGCTAAGGTCGGCCGTTTATGGCTCTCGTAGTTGTTAGATTTTTACATTTTTTCTAATTTAGAAATTAATTTTCCATATAATTTGGTAGATAGATTAGAGCCCATGTATTCCCTACATGGGCTTGTATTATACTACTCATCTTTAAAATTTTGGTGCTAAGGCTCAGCATCACATATCCTAAAGCCACAAACTTGCAAACCTCCTGTGTATTCCCTGGGCTTGTATTATACTACACATCTTTAAAATTTTGCCTTCTGGCTTTTTGAAAGAGGAAACATCTCCTAATAAAGTACAGTGAATTGAAAAACGAACGAGTGAATTGCAAATTTTAGTATGTTGAAAGGTTTAGGCGTAAGTAAGGTTTTAGGCTTAAGAAACAAACCCAAAACTGTATTTTGTGTATAAAATTTAGATTTGTGTAATGAAATTTGATCG
>JANZXP010000196.1:46952723-46964535 GCA_027576715.1 Erythroxylum flavicans | reverse complement strand
TAATAATAATAATAATAATAATAATAATAATAATAATAATAATAATAATAATAATAATAATAATAATAAAATAAATACCAAAGAAATAAAAGTGCACTAGGTAAATAATAGCTCTAATTCCTCGGTTCTAAAAATGTTGCATTTAAATCCCAACTTAGAAAATGCCCAGATCTTGTAGTTCAATTGGACTTGAATCTCTAATGCTTTCAGAAAACAGAGTTCAATAGCAACATTATTCTAGGCATCATATATATATATATATATGCACGCTGCATGCAGAATGTAATCGAAAAGTTGGTGATGGCCAACTTCATTTTATTCATATTGACTAAAATGGCATCACATCCCCAGAATAGGTAAAGAGATATTGTTATCCACGATATTCATAATCAGCATCATAGACTAGCTTGTATTAATCAGTGAGGAGCAAAGTACTGCTATGCTCGTGAAAAGTTCTTTTTCTTTTTCAAAACCTTTATTGAGATACTAATCTAAAAAAGATCCTCAGTTATTATTGATTTCAATAGACCTCCACTGCCATAATTTACAGAACAGACATTCTATTAATGCAATATTCATTTTTTTCCTTTCCCACAACAAATGGGAACTAACATCAAGTATTTATGATTGCTATAACACTAAAGGATATGATTTTCTGACCAATTTTTGCAGTCATTAATTGCTTTTGAGTATAGAGTCTTAGACAGCTACAGAACTAAATCAAGGCAGGCCAAGACAGGGGAATGAATCATATATGAAACCTTCAAAGAGAAAAATGAACAGTAACTATGATTAAAATATTCACAAGCAAAAGGGATTGAGGCTTCATAAATAATTCGAGGAGAAGTGATACCTTGAGTAAGCCATGGGGTTCCAAAACTAGAGCTGGAGATGCACATATTGCTGCATATGGCTTATTTGATTCCCTCTGATTCTTCAGCATATTCAACAGTTTTTCTGATTTGGCAAATGCTTGTGCACCACCAAGCCCACCCTGCATAAAGATACAAAAAATATTAAGCAAGCCTGTTCACATAAATCGAAGAAAGATTTCCAAATAGAAAATGAGAAATTACAGGCAGGACAACAAGGTCGTATGAAAGTTTAGCAGCCTCATCAAGGAGCACATCCGCCTCTAATTTGACTTTTCGAGAAGCCAGAATTTCTAGTTTCTCACCAACAGAGGCAACCACTACTTTTGCTTTAGCTCGTCGCAGCACATCAATTATGATAATTGCTTCCATCTCCTCAGTCCCATCAGCAATGGGTACAAGAACCTGAAGGAAAGCAAATAAGCATGCATAACTACAACAAATGAATGACAACAGATGCCAAGACGCATAATTGTGGATATCAAATTATGAGAAGCAACCTGAAATGTGAAAATAAGATGTAGCTATAACTATAATGGAGCATCACACTTACCTTTTAGTACTAACTTCATCACCTATCAAAAAATTAAAGAAAGAACAGCCACTGGTCAACATTAAAAGTTCTCCCATTGTGCAAGCAAACATCAAATGGTTACATACACAAATTACTGACAACCTTGTGTATCATGGTAGCTCAATATATATACACATATAAAAGAGGAAAGAGATTTCATTCCCGTGGCATACATGACCATTCCGTTTTATCTTTTACAGCACTCGCCTTGCTAGTTCCAATAGTGCCTAATAAATCAAATGAAAAGATATTAATTAATTACAAAGCCTCACCTGTGGCACATTGTCAACTGTCCACTTCATTGAATTCAGCTCCATTATGGTATACTCATCTCCATGGTTGGGGCGCATCACCTGAATATAATACAAAGCAATACATAAGGAGAGGGAAATTAATGGGGAAAACATAATAGTATTAAGATTTGAAGCAGTAGAAGTAACAAACACAAGAAGCACAGATTTAATATTGTTCAATTCCATCTGAACTATCTTAGCTTGTTTTAATTTCATTCAGTTTTCCATGCTTAGTCTCCATAGCATTTTTCCAATATATCAATTCAGAACAATCAAACAATTTGATCCCATATTAGATCAGGTTCAGGTCAATAGAACAAGTATAGAAAACACAGATGAAACTTGAAAGAAACAGACCAGCTATTTTTTTCATTTTATTTCCTTCTTCTCCCTGTTTTTTAGGTGGTTTTCCTTTTTCTTATCAATACCTACATGCACTAGAAAGCATCAGAACATATACAGCATACATCATGGAAGGAAGTAAGTAATCCTAAGATTGGGAAAGAAGTTATAATAAAGGCCCTTAAAGGTTCATAGAGGAATTAAAAAAGGGGACTATTATAGTCCAGGTAAGAGTAGATAGGAAAATGCATGTTGAAAATCATAAACTTGAAAAAACGATGTAATCAAATGGTATAATTAAATGGAGTCAATATGCTTTCATCGCATGAGAAATGCATCCTCAGTGTCAATGACATGAACAATGTCGTTGCATATCTATCATCTTTTACATTTGATTTAACTAGTAATGTATCGGCACATCCTCTCTATCTCTGCGTTCGTTTTGATTTCTTCAACCATCATCTGGTTTATCTTACTTACTCACTTTTTAGAGTCTTTAAAGCCCCTTTTGTTCTTTTTATTTTAAAAAACATTCACTCTTTTTACATCACCAACCCGACTTTAACCTCTCTATGCTGCCTTTCACATTCATTCAGCCTTAAATCCAGCAGAATGTAATACATATCTGCCCCTTGTTAAATTTTATAGATGAAATCTACCAATTAATTAATCATAGACAAGAAAAACATAAACTCTTAGTTCTATATAACACATTATGGATAGGATCACAGTCAAACTATTGAGTTTGCATTGCAATCTGAGACCAGTACGAAACTTCTATAAATCTCTTATACTAGGAATTTAACTTCAGTTTTGAGCCTCGAAATTCTCAAAACATGCCAAAAAAATCTTGTTGGACTGGATAAAATAATTGAAATATATGATGCTCAACTAATATTCTACCAACTGTGAAGATTAACTACCTATTAAAAATCAATTCAGATTATAATTAGCTAACCATGCCAATCGTATCCTTAACCATCATCACCACCAAATCAGTCTTTGAATAAGCACTTTACCATCTCCATCATAGCAACTCCTCTAAAACAAAGTCCATAATCTGTCCACAGGCTTCAGTCCATTCTAAATTTCTCCCATACATAACAGTACATCCAATTTCAACCAGATAATGTTGGAAATGATACTAAATGAATTTCCTTATAACCCTTTTATGCCGTACAGATAACTTTCCATAAGCTTCTTCATGAAATTCTAGACATAACATGACATGCCAAAAAAAAATTCAATGCATACGCAATTTTTAATTTTATATAACCAAGTAAATAGAATAATTTAGAGAAAGCAAATACCAAAGGCCCTGAAACTCCATGTGCAACATCTTTTCCGTACAACTGCTCAACTAATGCAACAGCAAACTCCATGGTAGTACCAGGTCCACGACTTGTAACAACTATTCCATCCTGCTGCACTCTCGACTCAACAGGAGTTGCGCAAGATTGCAACTGCTCCATAAATGATGGATAGCAAGTTGCCTGCCAATATAAAAACAAAACAAGCAATTATTTCACCCAGTTTGACTGTATGCTATGACAAATCCCGTGTGTGTTTGTGTGTCTGTGTGTGTATGTAAGAGTAAGAAACAGTTATTTACTTTCAATCCCTTTAGCAAATTCCATGAACCGAGAGTAACTGCCGGAGAAGCACAGACCGCAGCATAAAGCCGACCTTCTGCCGCCTGATTCTTAACTAACCTCTCCAAAGCTCCACAATTTTTCAGATTGGTAGCACCTGGCATGCCTCCCTATTAAAAAAAAGAACAGACAACCTTCAATCAAGTCATATAAAGGGATCAACTACCGATTTAGTCTGGTGCCTACTACGCAAATAATAGAAGAGAAAGAAGAGATACAGGAAGAGCGATGAGATCAAAAACGGCATTGTTGGCGAAATCGGAAATGAGAGCATCGCCGACGATCTTAATGCCGTGGCAAGCATCAACACGAAGCTCCTTCTCGACAGATGTAACAGTGACATCAGCGCCGGCTCTCCGGAGAACATCACTAATAATGACCGCCTCCATGGGCTCGGTCCCGTTGGCAATGGGCACCAGAACCTAATAATAGCAGCAGTAACAAAAACGAACTCAGTGAAACAAAGAGAACAGGTGAAAGTTCGACGCCTTTTCTTTTTTTTTACCTTCTTAGAAGATGAAGCCATCGTCGCCGTTGGTTTGACGGAGAAGAATCGGCGAGTAGTAGTAAGTAGAGGAGTGACTTTGGAGGGAGAGTACTGGAGGAGAGGGCGTGGAGTGACGTGGTGTAAATTCAATAGCACCATCTTTTTGTTTTGCCTTATTTATTTATTCTAAGTTATGATATTCTAGACTCTAGAGTGTTACCGAATAGAGAGAGAGGCTGAGAGGGGCGAGACTAGTCTGGACTCCCATTCCCATAGCCCTCGGCCACAGCTAGCATAGAGGTGCGGCGGACGCTGGACTGAGCTTCTCTTCCCTGTAATTGGTCTGGGCTTTATTTAACATTTAAATCCAACTTATCTTATTTCAATCTTGTTCTTCGGTATTTGAATCATGCATGGAACTCAAGCCGTTAGTGTCATGATTCATGAACTAAGTCATTAATTACCTAAGGTTGAGTGTTTAAAGTTCACCGATTCACTTTTTATAATGTCAAAACTAACACCCAATCCAATTATTTTTTAACAAACTTGTTAAAATCGATAGATGACTTAGAATATCCAAATCCAATTAGCATTTAAATAAAAATCACTTCAAAGAAATTTATGAAAATAAGTCTTCCCTCGAGAGTTCAACCCACTCCATTGTTTTTACTTCTTAACTACAAACAACTTTAGCACAATTAAGTAACACTTTATATAATTAATTAATATTAACAAAAAACATTTTATTTAATTATGCTCTTATTCTTAGATTTTTGTATTTTCTTGTTTTATTTTTTCAATTTATCATTAAAAAACCTTAATTTTAAAATACAAGGAAGAGATGAAATGTTCCAGAAATTTCAAATGTCAAACTTCACAAGATTCATTCTTACTCATCATTGTTTTCTTTTCCATTTTTCGTACTTTTTTAATTTACTTGATAATTTTATTTAGTTTTTATAATTAATTTAAATAAATTTAATTAAAATTTAAAATATATTCAAAATATATAAATTTTAATTTAATAATTAAAATAAAAATTAATTTTAAATAAAAATTAATTTTAAATTATTTATTTTCATAAAAATAAAATAATTTTATTAATAATTTATTATCAAAAATTATATAAGAGATCAAATAAAAATTAAAATTAAAAACAAAATTTTTAAAAAAGTATGAAATAAAAACAAAAACTAAAAAATAATTCATCCAAACGCCAATTAACTTTTAAGTTCTCAATAACTCTAGTTCCGTTACATTATTATCGATTTTCCATTTGCTGTAACGGAAGCGCGCACACACACACACACCACTATTCACAGCCGTAACGGAAGCGCGCACACACCACAATTCACAGTAATCACCACGAATGGCACTAATCCTCAATTGCATCCAAACAAGGTGTGAAAAAGAAGATGTCATCAAGCCTATCGTTACTGGGAGAGTTGCCACCGAACACCAGAAGCCCCTCCGCTCCGTTCACGCAACCGGCGGCGAAAGCACACCACCCACGATGCCCAGGATGGTGGCCCCCCTCTGACACATCATCCAACCGCTTCCACTCCCGAGTCTCAGTGTCCAGCGCATAAGCATCACTAACGAATTTTCCCGCACCCAGGTGTCCCAAATCACTGGGGTCCACCTCTCCACCATATATTATTATATACTTGCCAATCGTCACCGTCGAAAACACACTTCTCGCAGACGGTTTCTCACCGGTAGTCTCTAGCTGCGCCCACTTCTCATGGGCCGGGTCAAAACAATGCACATCGTCCATCTCAATACCCGAGAAGCCATACACTATCCATATCTTCCCACGCGCTACACCTAGTCCAGCTCCACCTCTCCCCTTCAAGTTATCTCCTGGTGAGCAGTACTTGATCCACTCTCCCTTCACCACTTCAAAGGCCCATAGATCATTCAACCGCCCGGCGACACCACACCCCCCAAATATGTACACGTGTCTATTATCGGACGTTGTTGAATGGTAGCTCCGGTGAGGAGGACTGGCGTCGCCACTGGTCAGTAAAGTCCAGTTGTTAGTGGAAGTGTCAAAAGAATAGAGCTCATTGAGCTCCTTATGCGTCGCGTCCCTCCCACCAAAGACGTAGATGGTTTGGCCAACCGCGGCCATCGTTACGCCTACGCGCGGCGGAGGGATGTCTCCGGTGGCTTCTGCAACGTACCAAGTTTGGGTCTCGAGATCAAAGACATGCAGCTTGTTGTCAACTGGGACTCGGGGACGGAACTCGCCACCGAAGGCATAGGCTTTGTTTCCTACTATGGTTATGGCGTGCGAGCTTCTAGCTCCAGGCCCTTGTCCTCTCTGATCAAGCTGATAAATCCAAAAACAGACGGGGTTCTTGTTATTAAATTGTAAGGAGATTATAATGGATCAGAATGATGATCGCAGGGAATCTACGCAAGACTGTTCCTGGATAAGATTTTTCTAAGTACAAATTTACGGATAGAACCAGCCGAGCTGATCTTTCTGATTCTATTATTATCTTGAAAATGGAGTAGAATAGGATCGAACTTTCTTAATTATACAGCTTGGTAAAATGGGGTGGCCATCTTATTGGTTTTTCTCATTAAAAGAAGCAAGAAGATATTCATGATACTACTAGTATCGGCAAAGGTAGAGTGGACTCGAATCCAACCAATAGATGCTTTCAGGTTACATGAAACTCAACTGGAATCATAAGAAGGAACATAGATTTCTGTTTTGAAAATAGAGAAACGCATATACCTAGAAGGAAGAACTTTAGAAAGAAAGAAGAGAGGAAGATCAAACCTTGACCCATCTGCCTTGTAGTATAGACATCTCTCTCGGTGACGATCTAATCACGGATGTCACTGTTAAGATCAAACTTCTTCTGTCAAACGTTTACTTCTTACCGTACTACTTTATATAGAGACCCAACAGGAATTGTTTTCCGGTTGCCGTGTGAAATTAATTAAACTCTTAAAAAAATACGTAATAATTCACTATATAATAAACCCCAGTTTTGTCCTATTTTTTACTATTTTGCTTATTGTTTTGTTCTTCCCAGACTGTTTGAGGTGATAAACATGAGGTGTCAGAAGGGTAATTCTCCAAAAAGAAATCAGACAATTATACAAAGAACCTGTCTCTGTCTGAATGTGGCATGGGGTGTGCCATTTTTTTTATTTAATTTTTTGTTTATCTCATTTGAGCTCTCTTGGAATCTAATGGGGAAGGTATCTAGTGTGCGGATAAGGTTATTGTACAGATTAGGTGGAAGACTTTCTGAGGAGGATCTATTAGCTTAATGCTCAAGGGATCAAAGGATGTCACTGTTAGGATTAAACTTCTGTCAAATGTTTTCTTCTTATCGTACTACTTATATAAAGACCCAACCGAAATTGTTCTTCGGTTGCTGTGTCAACTTAATTAACTCCGTAAAACAAAGAGAACAAGTGGAAGTTTGAGGTTTTTTCTTTTTTTACCTTCTTGGAAGAGGTAACCGTCGTCGCCGTTGGTTTGACGGAGAAGGATTGGCGAGTAGTGTTAAGTACTAAGTGGAAGAGTGAGTTTCGATTAGAGGAAGTGTAATGGAGGATAGCGCGTGGAATTACTGTACAATATGTTATAGTTAAATGAGTATTTTTATATTCTCATAAAATAGAAGTCGTATTTATTTTCTTTCTAATTATGTTCATTATAAATCCGATTAAAACTATGCCCTCAATTTTAAGTTATGATGATTAGGGAGTTGGATCTCTGCCTAACAGTCTGTCTAACTCTATCCCAGCTTAAAAATATCGTCGTCAATTATTGAGGTTTTCTCAAAGTTACACATTTTGTTCTATACCGATTGGTATTAGCCACTATGTTCCGTACTGGTCAAATATCCATACGAAATAGGAGTATTAATATATCAGATGTAAATATCGGTCAGTATCGATCTGTTTTATCTGGTACTGGTTAGTATCTCTAATATTAATCATGTATTAATTAGTACCGAAAATTTTAAAAAATATAAAAAAATTTTTGCAAAATTTTTAATTTTTTAAAAAAATTACTCTTCCACCTGCCTCTTCTTTTTTTTTAATTTTTATAATTAATTATTTAGTTAAATTTTTATTGTAATTTTTTAATTTTAAATTAATAAAGTAATAGAATTCACAACTGACGTTTGGTGTTTTAAACTAACTAGCTAAGCTTCAAGTTAAGCCAAGCCAAGCCACTTAAAGTAGTAGTTGTTTTTTAGTTCTCGTACTCCATCGAATTCGAAGGTCTCTTTTCTCTCTCAATCTCCGCTCTCTATTTTCTCTCTCTCAATCCCCCCTCTCTTCCTCATCGTCTTCGTCTTCATTCTCGTTATTGCCCACTTGCCTAGCCTTAATTTTGTGTCGAAAAGGTTCAAACTTTAACACTGCCACGATCAGCTCAGCCCTTCTGACACAAAACCTAAACCCTTTTCATGTGGGACATAATAGTTTCAAACGTAAACAACCGAGCTCTCTAATCAAATGTTCTTCGTCGTCTTTACTAACTTCACAATTTGTAGAAGCTATTCCGTATGAATTGAACAAGCAACATCTTGCCAATCTTGAGAAGCTACTCCCAAAAAAACTCTTTTATATTTCTCAACACTTTCGTTTATAGGATTTTTTGTTGTTGTAGAGTTCACAGATCATGGAATACATACAGGAGAAAATGGTTTTGTATTTTATATTTATTGAAATGTTGAGAAGCTAATATTTTGCATTGTATTCTTTTACTAAGGAATATTCGTCTTTTATGCATAAAAATCAACCCAAATATTTTTTCCCTTTTTTTATGAGTTTTTGTTAATAATTTTATCAGAAAATAAAGTCATAATGATGTGTCGTTTGTGGATTTGACATGTATTGAATTTAGTATTAAACAACATGGTAGAAGATAGATCTACTCATTAGACTATGAACTTGAGAAGCAGCAATATAAGAGTGATGAAATTGACATTGGCAATGAGCGCGGTAATATCGAGTCAATTGATTTGATGCATCCAAATTCTGAAAAGAATTTGAACAAAAAACCACTCATTTATTTCAATAGAATTAATATCGAAAATTAGTATGGAATTTGAGACGAAAGAACAAACTTATCAATATTATTTAATGTATGTCAAACATGTCAGCTTTGGAATAAGAAGTAAAAGTCACAAAGATAAATCTGGTAAGTTGACTAATAGGATTTTCTGCTGTAATGTTGAAGGTAAAAGGATGTCGGACAAAAGAGATGTATATGTAAAAGCTCCACGTGCAGAAACAATATTTAGTTGTGAGGCAAAAATGAAAGTTAATAGTGTGAAACATGGAAAGTTTCAAGTGATTCAATTTGTTGAAGATTACAATCACTATCTTTTAAGTCCTAATAAAACACATGTACATAGAAGTCACAAAAAGATATGAGAATTCCGCCAAAAGCATTTCATGATCTTATGATGAGACAAGCAAGTGGGAGAGATAATCTTGGCTTTATTTTGAAAATTTACAGGAATTATTTAAGATCCAAAAGGACAAGAGATATGAAAAAGGGGGATACATATAGTGTGTTAGAATATTTGCATAAAATGCAATTTGAGATCCTAATTTCTTTTATGCAATTCAGGTGGATGAACATGATTTGATAACTAATATATTTTGGTTAGACGTAAAGATGAGGAATGATTATTTAGATTTTGGTGATGTTGTTTGCTTTGATAATATTTACAAGAAAAATAGCGAGAGTCGTCCACTTGCTTTGTTTGTAGGTGTAAACCATCGTAAGCAAACTGTAGTTTTTGGTATTGCACTTCTGTACTATGAGATTGCTCTTACATTTGAATGATTGTTCAACACATTTGCTAGAGCCATGTCTGAGAAAAAGCCTACAACTATTCTTGTTGATCAGGGTGTGACGATGGCAAAAGCATTAGCTTCAAGATGACCTAAAACTCATCATCAACTTTGTATTTGACACATTTATCAAAATGCCACAATCCATTTGAGTGATGTTTTTTTCTCAATTTAAAGATTTTTCGTGGGATTTATGCTCATGCATATGTGACTTTGAAAAAGAAGAAGATTTTTTCAATGCATGAAATGAGATGTTGCAAAAATATAAACTTCAAGATAATGATTGGTTGAAAAGTATGTTTCATATAAAGGAAAAGTGACCTTTGGTTTATAGACGTCAAATGTTTTGTGCAAACATGACCACCACGCAAAAAATTGAGAGCATGAATCAGAGTAATGGGTACCGTTCCGTATCGTCCAGTAACGGCTGGACGATACCATACCGGTCGAAAAACGGAACGGTATCGGGTGGAGTGATACCGATCGGTACTCACAACACGGGACGGTACCAGGCCGGTACTGTGAATCCTCAAAAATTGAGGATTGATGTGAAAAATTTTGCCTAATACTACCCCCCGATGCCTCTTCTGGTCTCTCTTCTTTGCCTTTCATTTTTCGTTTTCTCTCTCACTCCTCCCGCGACTCATCCTCTCCGCTCTTTGTTTTTATCGCCCTCTCCTTCACTCCCAACGGTTCGTGATGCTTTCCAACAGTTGCCACCTCGCCAGCTCCACGCCTCCATTTATCGCAGGTTGCCACCTCGACAGCTCGGTCTCTCGCGGGTCGCCACCTCGCTAGCTCCACACCTCCACCTGTCGCGGGTCACCACCTCTGCCTGTCGCCACCAATCACCATCTCCAACGACCACCAACACCAAGGCAACACATCCGACAGATCTGGGAATAATACCCAAATTTGGACCCGACTCATCATCGAATCTATTGTGAATTTCTATTTATTCGGTGTGTTTTTTTCCAATTTATGTTAGAATATTTCTGTTAATTGTTTGTGACTTTGCGTTGTGACTGTGAGGAATGAAATTGATGAAATTGTGAAGGATTTGAAGTTGTTTGTGTTGGAGACAGATTTGAAGTTGATAAATTGTTTGTGTTGGAGACAGATTTGAAGTCGATAAATGGTAACAGAAATGTGAAATTTGTGGTTGGTTATTGGTTCGGTTGGATTATGGTTTTGGTAATGAAAACATGAAATTTGTAGTTAGTATTGTTTTGGTTAGTTGGTATTTGGTAATGAAAATGGGAGAGTCGAATGTTTGGTTGTTTGATTCATGAAACTTCAAAGCCGTATACTGCAATGTATTGTGGTTAATTGTAATGGTTTGTTGGTTGACTTGGTTCACATTTAATTTTTGAAACAAACAAATTTTGTTCACTAAATTTAAAAATAAAAACATAATTAAAAATAAAAATAGAAAATTAAGAAGATTCATTCATGCTTTGCTAAATGACATCACATTCATAAGAAGATTTATTCATGCTATGCTGTAAGTGCAATTACATTACCATTACTTGAAGAAAAGATAATTTGTCTAAACATACACAAAAAGAACCTAAATTGAAAGAGCTCAAATGACATCATATTCATATAGAAAAAAGACAACAATTAGAAATTTAGAATTGACTACTTTAGATATATCTAAAGTTTCATTTATTAAATTTTAGATTAAATTAATTTTTTATTATTTGTTTAAGAAGTCATAATTAATTGCAATGTTTAAGGTGTAT
>JANZXP010000196.1:46917144-46947760 GCA_027576715.1 Erythroxylum flavicans | reverse complement strand
AGAATCATACAATTTGCTTGTTTTGTAACAAGCATTTGAAAGGTGGAGGAATCACTTGATTGAAGAAGCATTTAGCTGGAGTTAAAGGAGAGGTAGAACCCTGTAAAAAAAGCAAGTTATGATGTAAAGTGGCGAATGAAAACATTGCTTGATGAATATCAACATAAGAGAGATAGAAGGGAAAGGTTAAATTTTGAAATTGGTAGTGGAAGTTTGTTTTCTAGTTTCTGTGGTGATTATGGAAATATTCAAGGTGGTAGTGGTATTGGTATTAGTAGTGTTCCATCTTTGGCTCAAGAAGAAGTATCTGAACCTAATGTGAGGAAGAGAAAAAGGCAAGTGACTAGTTTCTTTGCACCATGAACAACTCTTGGAGCTCAACGTTTAATTCGTAGTCCAATGCAATCAAGAGATGTGGCTCACAATTTTGATATGGCAGTAACTAGATGGTGGTATGATACAAGTTCATCATTTAATGCTTCTCAGTCTTATTATTATCAACCTATGATGGATGCAATAGCCTCCTATGGTTTAGGATACAAAGGTCTTTGATTGATGACTTAAGAGGTAAACTTTTGAGTTGTTTTGTTTATGAAATTAGAAGTTATTTGACCGAAAGAAGAGTTAATTGGGGTACTTATGGATGTTTAGTTATGTGTGATAGTTGGACAAATAGGAGACAAGAGCCTATTATTATTTTTTGGTTTATTCTACAAATAGCTCTATGTTTTTGAAATCTATTGATGCATCGGGCCTTATTAGAAATACTGAGACTTTATTTGAGATATTTGAAGAAGCTGTGAATGAAATAGGGCCAGAAAATATTGTTTAGTTTATTACTGACAATGATTTCGCTTATAAAGCGGCAGGGAAAAGGTTAAAAAATACTGATAATTCTTTTTTTTTGGACTCCTTGTGTTGCACATTGCATTGACCTAATGCTAGAGAATATAAGGGATCCTAGGTATTTTCCTGTTGTTGATGAGACTATGCAGAAAGATAAAATGGTGACAAAGTTCATTTTTAATCGTGCATGCGTGTTGAATTTGATGAGAGAGGAATTTACCAATGGTAGGAATTTGTGTCACCCTGCTGTGACAAGATTTGCAACAAATTTCTTATCACTTCAGTCTTTTGTTTCGCTGAAGAAAGAGTTAAGACAAATGTTTACAAGTGATAAGTGGATTGCATCTTAGCATGCTAAGTCTAATGCTGGAGTGCAGGTTTGTAATATTATACTAGAAGATAGAGAACTGTGGTCTCAATGTCAATTTGTTATCCGAGTTTGTGAGCCTTTGGTGAGGGTGCTTCATTTGGCTGATAGTGAAGAAAAGCCAACAATGGGTTATATTTTTGATGCTATGGACAGAGCGACGGAAGCAATCAAGGCCAATCTGAAACATAGGCCTTCTTTGTACACACTATATCTTTCAATCATTAACGAGAGAAGGGAAAGACAATTTTCTTCTCCGTTGTTTACAGCTGGGGCATTTTTGAATCCTAGTGTTTATTTTAGACTAGATCTTAGTAAGCAAGCTGAAGTTAATAGAAGAATGCTTTTAACTATTACAACAATAATTAACATTGACGCGATGCAAGATCTCTTAAGCTCACAAATGGAGCTTTATAAGTTTGTCTTATGGAGATTTTGGAATGCCGATTTCTATTCGACAAAGAGGAAAACTTTCTCCAGTGCTAGTTATTTTTGTTTTCTTATTTGTTGAAAATTAATTATCACTTTATTTTGTGTATAACGCTACTTTTGTTATCTTATAACTTATAGTTTCTTGGTGGGATCAATTTGGAAATGGTGTTCCAGAATTGAAAAGGTTTGGAATTTAGATTTTAAGTCAATGTGTGAATGTAACAGGCTGTGAACGAAACTGGAGCACATTTGAATTTATCCACTCCAAAAAAAGTAATAGATTGGAGCATAAGGGGTTGAATGACTTGGTTTTTGTTCGATACAATTTAAAGCTTCGGGAAAGGTATATTATTATCATTATTAATTTTCATATAATTTCTTATACTTTTATAATAATTAAATTATATCCTTTTTGTGATTGTTGGAAATGTGAATTGTTAGGAATTGTTGGAATTGAAAATTTGGAAATGTGAATTTTTGGAATTGAAAATTGTTTTATGCATGCTTTGTGATTGTTGGAAATATGAATTGTTGGAATTAGAAATTGTTTTATGCATGTTTTGTGATTGTTGGAAATGGGAATTGTTGGAATTGGAAATTGTTTTATGCATGTTTTATGATTGTTGGAAATGTGAATTGTTGGGAATTGAAAATTGTTTTATGCATGTTTGTGATTGTTGAAAATATGAATTGTTAGGAATTGGAAATTATTTTATGCATGTTTTCTGATTGTTGAAAATGTGAATTACTGGGAATTGTTAGAATTGAAAATTGTTTTATGCATGTTTTGTGATTACTGGAAATGTGAACTGTTGAGAATTGTTGGAATTGGAAATTATTTTATGCATGTTTTATGATTGCTGGAAATGTGAATTCTAGGAATTATTAGAATTGGAAATTGTTTTATGCATGTTTTGTGATTGTTGGAAATGTGAATTTTATGAATTGTTGAAATTGGAAATTGTTTAATGCATGTTTTGTGATTGTTGGAAATGTGAATTATTAGGAATTGTCGGGAAAGATATGTTATTATTATTATTATCATTACTATTTTCAATATAATTTCTTGTAATTTTCTAATAATTAAATTTTATTGTTTACTAGGAGTCTTAATAGTACAAGTAGTTCAATTGATCCAATTTCCATTGATAACATCGATCTTTTGGCAGATTTTCTGAAGAACCAAATTTGGTAGATGTCAATGACTTAGACGATAATCTTGGATGGGAAAGCATTGACATGTCATTTGGTGCATTAAATGGCGCATTAAATTTGAATGATAATGATGATGAAACTCCTCTCAATGGTGATGATTTTGTACTAAATGATAACTAGGGTCAATGCAGTTATACCGAATATCCTCTCGTTAACGATTAAATTTCGTTCCAGGTTATTTTTCCTCTTCTTTTAATTTTACTGATATTTGATGTTTATCAGTTTATGTTAAATTCTACATATGTGATGTAATTGTAAATGTTTTTGCTTCAGGTTTAACATCAACTTCATTGTTTCCTCGTCATAATGAAATTGTAATAGTTAAGGATATTTATTATTCTTTTTATTGGATTTTTTGATGTAATTATTATTTATTAAAATGATGAAATTGCATTATTGTAATATTTTAAAGACTTTGTATTATTCTTATTTTTATATTTGTATTATGATGATTGTCTTTTTTCATATTAATTGTGATTATTATTTATATGTGAAATATTTAAAAATTATTGTTATTTCATATTAAATGATTAATTGTGATTATTATTTATTATTATGATTTTTAAAAACAAGTTTGATGTAAACTTGTAAAGTATACAGTATATAACTGTATAATATACCAATGAACTATTTTGCAAAATTTATAAATTTCGGGGACTATTTTATAAATTTTAAAAATTACCTGAAATAATACCCGGTATTGACCAGTACTAGTATAGTATCGTACCAGAACACAATCCGGTACCAAGTCCGATATAATATTCACAACTTTGGCATGAATAGCATTGTAAAAAGGTAAGTGAGTTATCAGCATAATTTTTTACAATTTTTTAATCACTTTTAAAGGCTTATTGATGATCGTTGATTTGAAGAGTTGAAAGCTAATTTTAGAACTAATGTAAGCACTCCATCATTGTCAGCATCTGTTCAAATTTTAAAGTATACAACTAGTGTCTATACACTTAAAGTATTTAAATGTTTTCAAGATCAATAGAATAATTCTCATGATTTTAGTTTTCGTCTTTGTGATGAAAATAGTACAATAACAAAATATGAAATTACTCTTGTAGGGAAAAATTACTCTCATATGGTCACTTATGATTCATCAAATGATGAAGTCTATTGTCGTTGTCGAAAGTTTGAGTTTGCTAGCATTTTATGTTCTCATATTTTGAAAGTTTTTATCTTGAAAAATATTTTGGTTAGTTTTTTGATTCTCCACATTCTCAGATATTTATTGTTGAAAATAGAAAATTCTGAATCTTAGCATTGACTATGTTTATCAAAAAGCATGTTATTGCTCTATCTATTTGCCGATTTAGCATTGCTATTCCTTCCATGAAAATCATTAGCCAGTTCTACACCTTTTGAGAAGGAAGCAGTCACTTGGAATCCTCAATAAAGCCAAGAGTAATGAATGGTTTCACTTGTTCTTTCAGTACCCCTCATATTCTCTCATATTCTCTGGCCCCTTTATTCTGTCCCTAACTTGTCTTATTGTATCTCAGCCATCTATTTATATGGGTCCCACATAAATAGATGGTTGAGATATAATGAGACAGGTTAGGTACAGAGTAAAGAGGCCAGAGGATCATGTCCCCTTTCAATAAGCTGCTTCGTGAATGGAGCTCTTGTATTAGGAGCAGAGGCCTCCCACATAAATGAATGACTAAGATACAATGGGACAAATTAGGGACAGAGTAAAGGGGCAAGAAGATCATGTCTCTTTTTAGTAAGTTGCTTGGTGAATGGAGCTCTTGTATTAGGAGCAGAGGCCCTGGTCCCGAAAATTGAAACTCCGCAAAAAACAAGTTCCTGCATTAATTCAAACCAATTCATTATCTTTTTTTATACATGAACAAAAAAGCTAAGTGGTTCGGTTTCAAAGCCGAAAGACATATCTGTATATCTATATACATATATACTTGCGGTTCTCCCTCAATGCAGCATCCATACAATTTAACCAACTATAACTGAAAGTATATGGTCTGGCATCTATACATAGGCCTAGGAGCTCTGCAATTTCAGTGACAGGATATTGTAAAGAGTAGCCAATGAAGAAGGGAGACTGTTTCAAAAGATGCAATAGATGCCAAAACAACTTTCAAAATAATGGTTGAACATACAGGTTTTAAATGCAACGTAACAAACCTCTTAATGCAATGAAAATTTTATACGATAGAAGACAAGAAAAGGATAAAAAGGTACAAAAAAAGGATTGCATATGCAAATTGTGTAATTTGAGATGTAGGAGCTCAGTACTTAATAAGTGGATAGCATTTCGAATGGAAATCAATAGTATAGGGTAGTTGTACAACCTGAGGTAGCACTAATTGCAGAAATTAAAGGTCCGCATGTCCCTTGATCAGGAATGCAGCAAATTCCCTTTCCAGCCCAAAACAAATGGATCTCAAGGTAATTTTCCACTACCTGCGACATCGGTTTTGTATCGAACTGCCCATATAATCCCTAAAAGAGCCACTAGCAAATGAAGAGGCGTTAAAGAGAAGAAGCAACACAAATGGAGTGGAAGAGGAAGAAGAAGACGTGGAGTTGCGTGATCCCTCTATGGATAGAGTCGATCCGTGTCTCTTTGAGGTAGATGATGTTAAGTATGAGTTCCTCTTCTTTGAGTGGGTTGGCGTTTCTGCTATTTTGAGAAGTGAGTTTAGTGACCTTGCCTCCATTATTGGTGGACTCGTGATCCGTTCGGCCATAAATAAATGCAAACCGATACGATTAAGCTTTCAGCCTTCATTTTTTCAGTCGGACATGAACCGAGAAGAGGAAGCAAACAAAATACTTAGCAGACGAAGCGAGAAGCGTCAGCGTGAGAATACTCCACCAATCTTACATTAACTGGCTTGGCTTAGCCACTTAATGTAAACATCAAGCGTGCAACCGAGGAGCTGCTGTGAATTTTTAGCCCCAAGAAAACCTTTAATTAGTTGAATTTTGTAAGTAAACGACGATGTTTTGTGTTGAACAGTTTAGACATCCAGCGGACGCTGGACTCATCTTCTATTCCCTGTAATTGGCCTGGGCTGATGATTATGGCCCGTGTATCGACTTATCTTCTTTCAATCTTGTTCTTCGGTTTTTAAATCATGCATGGAAGTATGGACTCAAGCCATTAGTGTCATGATTCATAAATTACCTCAGGTTCAATTATAAAAAAAGTTTTGGTATTGATATTGATATTGATTTTCAAGTTCCATTATAAATTCTCAAACTCCATATTATTTAACTACAAACAGCTTTGGCACAATTAAGTAACACTTTACATGTAGAATTAATTAATCAATATCAAGAAAAAAACAGTTTATTTAAATATGCTCTAGTTCTTAGAGTTTTGTATTTTTCTTATTTTATTTTTAAATTTATCATTAAACAAAAATATGAGAAAGACAGGAATAAATGAGGAGTGAGGGTTCGTTTCATTTTTCTTACATGTCTTTGTCGTAGTTATTTTCAAATTTGTTACTCTCATCATCGTCTCGCCGCATATTGGTTTACCGTTACATATATATTTTCTTTTCTTCTCCGTCCCAATTAGAAAAAAAAACCGATTCTTCTTTTAGAGTTTACCTAATGATTATTGAGAGAAACAAGAATCCACCCTTGGCCCATATTTTCTTCTTGGGTACACGCATGATTTGTTGACAAAGGCACTTTATGTGTAAATGAACTCCTTTTTTCTTTAATGGAAAACGTAAAGTAACATAGTCCAAAACAGAGTAGACAATAAATAAGCTGGAGGAAAAATGTTTTTTTTTTTTGGCAACTTGAATGAATTCGAGAATGCGTTGTAGTAAGTAGTATCCCAGTCCGGGAAAAGAAAACCCAGCATCGTCTAATCATCGGACAGTGTAAGTGTAGCCGTAGGGTGTCTGATATAGAGAAAATTGTGAAAATTGGAATACTAAAAGATAAAAAGAAAAGCAAATTGAAAGAGTGGAAAAGGAGGAGGGAGAAACATACAAGAGGACAAAAGGGTCGGCTGTAGAGGGAGAAAGAAAGGGAAAGAGAGAGGAACAGCACGACATTAACTCGCTCACTCACTCTCACATGGTTGTTTTAGAGAGATAACGGCGTACATGCTATGCCATTGCCATATGTTTTGTCGGAGAGAGATGTGTTTTGGGTTTGGACTCTCTCTCTAAACTCCCTCTCTTAATAATAGTCCGTTTTGAACTTTTATGAGCTAAATACCTCCTGTTTAGTGTACTCGCTCTAAGGATTCTCTCTTCATATCTGTCTGTACTCAATTTTGAGCCGAACCCACTACTTCTCTGGTGTCCTTAATTCTAGTGAAGTTCCGTGTTTTGATCCTCTTTGCATGTTGCTGAAAACATGCATTTCAAGGTTTTTTTCCCTCTCTTCTGTTTCATCACTATTTGATTAAAATGTGAAAATCGAAATGTGGGTCGAGAGTTTATTGATGTGGGGGGTTTACGTGATCTAAACTTTCGGTGCTTTTTGCTGTGTTCATATTTAGGTGGATTTTCTCTTCCTTTCTCGCTTTTGTATGCAGATTGTCTGTAAATTTGGGTTTTTTGTTTATGGGTTTCTTGCTTTTGTTTTCTTTGTGTTTTTCCGTGGCTTTCATTTGTGCTAATGCATGAACGATTTTCCATTTCTGTGGTAAGATTTAGCCCTCCCTCTGCCATGGTCGCTAATTGTTTTGGTCTGATCTTAATGTCTTCCAGAACAATGCTCGTCAGTTTTTTTGGCAAGTATTGGAGACTTCAATGGTTAGATTATGTATAACAGTTACGAGGTTTTGAATGCAACGGGGATTTTAAGGATGAAAGTGAAAGGATTGTATTTTTTTTTAACTGTATACCGATCCTTGCCTTTCTTTTCTGTGTATTATAGCCTAGAAGAGAACTGTATCCTTTAAATATCCGTTCAGATTTTGCTTTTCTCGTTCTAGCCATGCTCTTGCATATCGAGTCATTGAAGAGTATGATCTCAACTCTCAAGGACCAGTTTTCAAATTGTTAAAAAATTTGCTATACTTGAAACTCTTTTGTTGAATATTGGCGGTTCTCTTTTGTTGAATAGTGATGGTTCTGCTAAAATATAAAAGAGAAGGTATATTGGAATGACATGGCAAAAGATTAATTCCATAATATTATGATAATTTATTGATGGAAGTGCTTTTCCCTTGGTTTTCCCCTTCACATAGACTTTTGAATCAAATTGTGAGGTGACTCAAGTGAGTGTTAAGTACAAATGCTAAAAGAGCAAAACCAATTAATAAACTGGAGATTGATTAGGTAAATGACTAGCCAACAATTCTTGAAGTTGGAGATCTCGTAAGGTTTTAGAGGGTGAAGATTTAATGGAGTCCATCAGTGGCATTAACACTAGATTTTATGTAAAGATACTATTTCTGGGGAAATTGCCCTAGATACTGTATTCAGTGATTGGAATCTGTAATGTTCCTTATTACTTGGCTGACATTTTGGAACATTGTCAACTAGTGTTACCTTATGACAAGGATTAGTGTGTAGTAGCTGATTAACGCAGCATTGCTGCCACGTGGTAAGCTCAAAAAGGCGATTACTTGGCTTCGATAGCATGCAATAGTTTACGTATCTTTTGCATGCAATGTTCAAAAGTTGTGATATTGCATAACACGTGCACGGACTTGTTTCAAAGTTTCCTAATATAGCATTCCAAACGAAGGAAACAAAAGTTATAAATGTCATAGTGGTTGTCTTTACTCTTTTTTCTCTTCTTATTTTGAGAATATAATGAAGAATCCCTCATTTTTTCCGTTCTTCTCTGTCCTTTCCTTAATATTTGTGGTAGAAATGTCTCAAGTTACTTTCTTCTTATCTTTTGTTTGGCATTAAATGAGTAGTCAAATTATTGATTGAGAGTCATCTCAAGATGCTACATGAAATGAGTAGTCAAATTATTGATTGAGAGTTCATCCCAAGATGTTATGTTTTTACTTCCCTGAAAATAGTTGAAGGTGCAGGTATGAGACCAGTGATTGAAAATAAGTTAAAAATCTTTTGCTATGAAAAGTTGAGAAAAACTTTCATAGTCTGACAAATAACTTTTTTATAGCTTTGAGATAATGGTGAATGCTTGCATTATATTAGTGGTGCAAATGAGATTTATAGCAGATAGACAAAGTTGCAACTTGCTGAGAAGTGTACCTCTTCAACTATGAATAAGCTTTCTACTTGTAAAGAAGACATAGTAACACTTGTGAAGACATTATTTTGTTAAATTTAACTTTTCATTGGGGAACTTTTTTTTGGCTTGCTAATTCATTTTCTCACCTTTCTTCCTATGTGTTAGCAAAATTTTAGGTCTTGCCTAGATATTTGTCATTCTGTTTCCCAAAACCAATCAGTTTATATGCATGCAGTAAATTTGCTTCTCTAGGAACTAGCAGCAATTCTTTGTTCTTGTCATGCTTAAGCATGCATTTACTTGAAAAATATAGCCCATTCATTGATGAATCGATATGCAGATATCTGACATCATTCTGATGTGCACCTTTTGTGTTTGCTTCAGTTATATAGGGGTAAAAGCTTTGGGAATCCAGCTGGTTAGGAGTGATGCTCAGCTCAATGGTTGAGAATATGTCTGCCGACGGATTTGAGGGGTCAAATCATGAGCATCGTATTTTTTCTGAGATCTTTTTCGGGAAAGATATTGGTGATACAAGTGGCAATTGTCTTGCCACTGGATTGTCTGACGTCAAGTATGCGTGTAATAGGATTGCAGATGCGTCACTCTATTCTAATGGTGAAAATTCAGTCATAACAAGCCAATCATCCTCAAAAAGTTTATTGGTAGAGGACACTGATGTTACCGGGAACTATGCTGGGGCTTATTCTTCTTTTTTCTCTCCAGAAAGGTTTAGCTTGCTGGAGGGAGATGACCAAAATAAGAAAGTCAAGCGAATGAGGCTTTCCATTGATGAGCCATTTAGCTCTGAATTTGATGCTTTGGAATGGGCTTCCATTTCACCTGAAGAGATTGTACCTTCTGTAATTGTTGCTGATGCAGATAATACAGGCCAGAAGAAAATGTTACATGTGGTTGAATCATCCTGTAGGGGTATTACACCTAGTTGCTATCTCTTAAGGCAGCATGCTGAGACAGACAGAAATTCAAATGGACATGACACCACTCTTCTGAACTACATAATTCGAAAGCCAGATGTTAACACTAGCAAGCAAGTGATAGTTGGCAAAGCTGTTGCTTCGCCTATTTCTGAAGAAAGCTTTGCGAACCAGCTTTTCCTTGAAAACACTGCAGAGACAGATTCCAAGAAAGATATACGTACTTTCCTCCAGAGGCATGTCAAACGATTACTTGAGGCTGCAGGCTGGAAAGTTGAAAAACAGCATAGAACTTGCAGAAAATATATGGAGTCTGTTTACAAATCACCTTGGGGAAGGTTTTATCGTGAATTTCCTAGAGTTTGGAGGATGTGTGGTCATATTTTGCATGCTAATACATACAATTTGAAGCAGGAAGACAATGGCAAAAAATGGACTAGCCTTAACCAGCTTCGGACTGACCTCTTGGATGCATTGACGAGCATTGAGAAAGAATTAGATCATTCAAATCTTGCCAATGCATTGGCTCATCAGTGGAGTCTCTTAGATCCCTTTGTGAATGTCGTGTTCATTGAGAAAAAGGTTGGTCTGCTGAGAAAAGGAGATGCAGTGAAAACTGCACCTATCCTAGTGACTGTTGAGAATGTAGAAAATGATACTGGTGTGACTCTGAAAACTGAGGATGATCTGATAAACCAATCTACTCAAGAAATATCATTGACTTGGCATGCTGCAACTTCTAAAAGCGCATGCGCGGCTTCTACGACAGACTACCATGCTGGTAATGAAATATCTGGAGAAAAGATTTTCTCAGGTGATGTTGAGCAAATAAATGGGACGGTGACAAGTAGCCCAAATAAATTAACCAATGAAGAAGGTCGGCATTTGATTGATACCACCAATGGGTTGACGAAAAACTCATGCACAATGACTAAGAACAAAAGAAGTCTGGATATGGCTTCCTCGGAAGCATGTGGTTCAAATAATATTTATACTCACTTATGTGGTAATCAGCACCTTAATGATGTCAAAACTGATCAAAATGTTGGTATTTTTGGGAGGTCTGAATCTGTTTCTCCACACGAGGAAAGTGAGTTAGTCAATCTAAATGATGGTAAACAAGATGAGCCTGCTTCAAGTCACTTTTTAACTCCAGGAATCCCAGTGCAATCTGGGCTGGCTGAAGAAGATCTAGGACGCTGCATTCAAACTTCATCATTTGAAATGAAGGCAAGTGCTGATACTGTTTTGAAGAAGATGCGCAGGAAGTCCAAAAAAATTTCTGAAATAAGATCAACCATGTTTTGCAAAAGCAACAATACTGATGCCCATAATAACAGACTGGAATCTGGAGAGTTTATGGAGAGCCTTGTTGCCAATGGAAGAATTGAACGTAGCTGTAAAAACTTGTCCTCACCTGATAACTACCTGCATGAAATTCAGTGTAAAGGTTCAAGTTTTAAGAAGATTCATAGTAGTGATCGACCTAATATTGAACAGATGAAACCTGGTAGCTGCCTGATTGAAGACGATGAGTTATTGGTGTCTGCTTTCATTAAAAACAAAGATTTCATTCCAGGTTCCATCAGAATGACGAAGAAGTCCAGCAAATTTAGAGCAAAAAGAAAGCACAAGAACCATAAGGGTACCTGCAGGTTGCTTCCAAGAAATCTGGCAAAAGGAGGGAAGTATTACTGGGACGATAAGTGGTCAGTGGCAGGTCGAACAGTGTTGTTGTGGCTGATTCATACAGGCGTTGTATCTCTGAATGATGTTATCCAATACAGGAACCCCAAGGATGATGCTGTGAGCAAAGATGGTCTGATTACCAGTGATGGCATTATTTGTAAGTGCTGCAGTACGGTGCTTTCACTATCAAAATTTAAGACTCATGCTGGGTTCAACCTAGATCGCCCATGTTTAAATCTATTTATGGAATCTGGAAAGCCCTTTACCCTATGTCAACTGCAAGCATGGTCAGCTGAATATAAGATAAGGAAAACTGTGAGTCAAGTTGTGAGAATAGATGAAGATGATCAAAATGATGATTCATGTGGACGCTGCGGTGATGGAGGCAAGTTAATATGCTGTGATAACTGTCCCTCAACATTCCACCAATCTTGCTTATCTACAAAGGTTCGTCATTTACTTCTTCTTGTACAGTCCTTTTCATATCTCGTACTTTTCTTTCCTGTATAATCAGAATTTTTTCTGACCATCATTTTCTTACTTTTTTGTTTGTCAGTGTCTTCTATTTCTTTATTTGAGTTTCTCTAGAAGTTAGATGTTAGTTATATCCATTTCCAAATTTTGTAGCAGCTTTAAGAAGAATGATCTGTTTTCTACGGAGCATCTATTCTCTTAAATTTTGGGTATTGCTACCAATTTCCTATTAGGTACTATGAGCACGGTTTGTTTGAAAATGAAGTGGAATAATAGTGGTAATATGCCCAGTATGCCGTACATATGTATAAGAAAAGATTTCTAATAATTATTCTATATATTGAGTGCTTAAATAACCACCAGATACTTTTAGTTTCGAAATGGACAGTGACTAGATTAAAGGTTTTTCTATTTTACCAATCTATTTCCTTCCTCTGTCACTGATAATCAATTTCCATCTATTTTACTTTTCAAGTGCGTACATTTTCTATGTAGATTGCAAATACTTCTCCTTTTAGATTTCCTAATTTAGAAACAAAATGAGGATTTTATTAAAGAGAAAGAGTGAGAAAGAGCAAGGGGATCAATAGTTATTTGGTTGGTTCTTTAGCTTCAAAGGTAATTAATAACGAGATGATACATTTACGAGGTCAGATATTTGGATTGAGAGTTGAACTCACTAGTGCCTATATCAGAATGTTAATGTTCTCTAATTCCATCCTAAGGTAGAATTATCCCACATCTATACATGTTGTTTCATGCAATGAATGTAAAAATTTGGATCTGACATTGTAGGAAAATAGATCCAATATCCAATTCTTGAGCTTTCAACGTATATTTACCAATTTTATTTATAAGTATTCTGGCAAGAAAAATAATTTGTTAATAAAAAATGTTTATGTTCTTTCCTTTTTGGATTCATCACCATGAGCAGTATAGTTTATTGTCACTAGACTTGCACTTGCACTTGCACTTGCACATGGAGGATGAAAATTTTGAAAATGGGGATAGTTGGAAATCGTATCTTGGTACATTGCATTTTTTCCTAATGCGTCTTAACTATCTTGTCAAAATGACTAGTCTTTGTGGAATGTACATTTGATAATATTAAACCACTGAATTCTGGAATCACACATGATTTTGGAGTGTCTATCCTCAAGTGATCTACAACCTCAATTGTAATCAGATGTTTCATAATTTTCCTTATTCTTAATTGTACCTCCTTTCAGATTTGGGTAGTTTATATTTATAAAAAGGCTTATTGTGGAGAATTGTTTTGTTATTTGTGCGTGGCTTTTTGTTACCTCCGGTAATTCAGAGTTAATGCTAGTTAATGTTTTGCGTTTCACCACTGTGGAAACTAGTTTTCTTGTGTCTTTTACAGAAGTTAAAGTATCATTCATGAATACTTATTTAGTTCTCATTCCTGTCATTTGTTTCATGGAAGGCTTATTCCATGTTACTCCACATTCTCTATTATTGACAAAGTTTACCTACATATTTTTCCATCTTAAGTCTGCTGTTTTGCCTGAATTGTATAACTAAGTCTTGAAATGTGGTATTATCTAACATTCTCAGATGTCCACATTCAGATTAACCTTTTCTCTTTCTTGGTTTTTATTTTAAACTTCAGGAGCTCCCTGAAGGCAGTTGGTATTGCCCAAGCTGCACTTGTGAGACATGCGGAGATTTGGTTATTGATAAAGAAATTTTGGGTTCATCTAATGCATTCAAATGTATACAGTGCGAGCAGAAATGTAATTTGCCTGCAGACCTATATTCTATTCCTTGTTCTTTTGCTTGAACAAATTTATTCAATAGTCTGACAGCTTTAAACTCCTCTTTATTATGGATATCCAACTTCTGTATGGGTTTTTGGAAGTTATGTCTTGCCATACTTGAAGTCCTTATAATATTTATATTTATGGAAACTTCTTTATAACTCATAATTACTGTGCTTCTTCATCTATCTTTTTAATACTGATGCAACTGATTGTCTCTTCATTTCATTTACTGTATCCATGATCACCTAATTCTTTTGAGTCTTTATTTTTCCTTTCTTTTTAATAATAATCGCAGATCATGGCACATGCCAGCAAGGACATGTTAGTGGAGTTCTCTCTAATTGTTGGTTTTGCAGTGGCAGCTGTAAAGAGGTACTTTAGCTGTATTTTATGAGCTAATTTATTTGTAAAGTTCTGTTGGTTCTGGAGGGACTCTTTTCTGACAATGAAGCTTATGTTTACCTTTACATTTTTTTCATGTGATATTATCACTTCATGTGCTAGTTTTTGAGTTTTTGTTGATAAAATATCTAATCATTTTTGATATCTCTCTCTTTGTACTGCTTATCTACTTTGTGTGTTTGCTTCTTGTTCCTCAGCCTCTTTTTGTTTGCTTATGCTGATAATATTGGAGGTTTGAGAAAGCTCTTACTCCTATTCCAATTATAATATTTTACTTTGCTGCTTAGTTTAAGTGTTTTCATGTTTCACTTTTTGCTCCCTTTCCATCATTCTCGGATGCTAAATGCATTTGCGATTTCAAATAAGTCTGTTATTGTCATTTGCAGTAGGTCATTGTCCTTTTGGTTAGGATTTTCATCTCTTACAAATTATTCCTTCATGGTCCTTTAGCATGTATTAAAAATAGGAACAAAATTGATAAAAAATAATTGTTGCACGACAACTTTTATTATAAAACTAGCCAGATTATTTTCCATGAGTATCTTTCCGAACAATTTCATCTTGATTATCAGAATTTAATATGAGATACCGACAGTGCAAATATTATAATGTATCCCGAACCAACATATAATAAGTTTTCCCTTTCTGTAAAACATTTACTCTTTCTTGATCATACTAATTTTCTGTATATTGATAATAGGATGATCTCTTAGTCATGTGCTTCTGGTGTTTTAATTTGAGAAAGTGTTGCTGCTCAAGGTTTTGTTTGTTTTAATATGTGGACCTTGTTGGTTGCATATATTTAATATTTAATTTGACATTTCTCTGTGATTATTTCGTCTTTTGTAGTGTTTGTAGTTTGTGTTCTAAAAGATTCCCAGAAGTAACCACTTCGTGAAAACTTATTTCTCGAAAAGCATACTATCGTTTTCATTTCAGTTGTCTTCTTGAGCATCAGTTTCTCTCTCTTTCATATTTCTTTTATTTTTTATGTTGTTTTAGGGACTTTACATACTCATACTCAAGATGATAAGAGAGGAAACTTCAATTTGTTTTTGCTTATTGCTCATCTCTCTGTGCCCTGAATAATCCAGCATTTCATTAACTTTACTTTTTCATTGATCTGATATTAATGATTCTTTTTGTTTCTGATAAAGAACTTGGATTGGCTCCCGCAGGTTTACATGGGACTTCAATCTCGTGTTGGGATTCGCAACTACACTGCAGATGGCTTTTACTTAACACTCCTTAAATGCATGCATGAGGACCAAAAGGTTCACTCCACTCAATGGTTAGCACTAAAGGCAGAATGCAACTCAAAATTAGCCGTTGCTCTTACCATTATAGAGGAGTGCTTCCAGCCTATGGTAGACCCCAGGACAGGCATCAACATGATACCTCAAGTTATATACAATTGGGGGTGAGTTGATCCTTCTCAACTATCTTGCATTTTGGGCACTATGCTTGCTATCCCTGTTAAGAGAGTTATCGGAAACCATTGGAGCTGTCTAACCCTGTTAATTTAAGCTGAAAATTTCATATTTATTTCTGTGGAAAACAATAATCAATCGACTCTGTTTTGAGTCAAGTGAAAAGTTTTACTGCAATGACCTGTTCAGTAAATACAGAATAACTATAACAATATAAAGTCCAACGTATTTAAATCATCCACTAATTTATAAAGTTCATTCATCCTGATAACACTTTGCGTCACATTTTTTATTTTTAATGCTTTTAGTGTCCCATGATGTTCTATTGTTTCGAGTTTCCTTTTTCTTCTCCATTGCTTTTGTCCAGTGTTGTATGTATCGTAGTTAATCTATTAGTTTCAATTTGTCCAAAGAAAAACTGATCGAGAAAACAAAGGAAAAAGTACAAAGTTTTAATTTAATATTTAAAAGAAATACAAAAACTCCCACATTTAATATTTCAAAACACCAATGAAATTCTCAGATAGAAGGCCCAAAAACCTGTAACAAAATCAGATTTTTGTTGGAACCTTGTCCTTGAGAGGATAGACCTTGATGAGTTGCTGTTATTAATTCCTTATGTTATTGAATGATCTTTAGGTCTGAATTTGCTCGGCTAAACTTTCACGGGTTCTACACCATGGTCTTGGAGAAAGATGACATACTTGTATCTGTAGCATCCATCAGGTATCAATTAACCCTGTCCAATGTTCTGATAACTTGTTATTTGTCATGGTTTATCTCCTGGTTTTGCTTGTGACACTGTATATTGGGTCTTGAATATGGTTCAATGGTATGTCTCATGCCATGCTTAATGTTCTTGCGACATTGTACTTGAGTTTGCATATGTCAATTTTACCAGTCGTGGGTTGATGTGGACATCTTTGTCATTCTTTCCCAACCATGCATATAGCTTCTCTAATCAACCTAAAGTATCCAATACTTATATATATATATATATGTATATAATATGCTGCTTTAAATTTTCTTCATCTTTTTTCCATTTGTAACGGAGCTCTTGGAGATTTATAACCTTTATAATAATGTTATTTCCTCTATAGATGATAACTCTTTCAGTTGGTAATTTTCAAATTGGTTGAAAAATATATATATATATATATAATATGCTGCTTTAAATTTTCTTCATCTTTTTTCCATTTGTAATGGAGCTCTTGGAGATTTGTGACCTTTATAATAATGTTGTTTCCTCTATAGATGATAACTCTTTCACTTGGTAATTTTCAAATTGGTTGACCTTCTCTCTAGATTGCTCACCTGCATTTGCTTCTATCTATGTTGCAATGCCGTGGTTCAACTGTTATTTTGTTCTGCAGGGTCCATGGAGCGACAGTTGCAGAGATGCCCCTCATTGCAACTTGCAGTAGCTACCGTCGCCAAGGGATGTGTCGACGCCTTATGAACGCTATTGAGGAGGTAAAAGTTATTCCATTCTGCTATATTAGATGGCGTGTCTCTATTGATTTGGATTGTACTTGATTGTGGGTAACAATATCTGACATTACCCATTTTTGAAGTTTCAATAATTGGATTTTCAAAGTGCAGCAAATTCCACAAAGCTCTTAAATTTGGATTCCAATGGCTTGCTTTTACTGTTAAATTTGTCTTTCATTGATTTGTTCATGTAGTGTTAGCCATGAAAATCCTTATCGGGAAACTTTTAATAGTTCCTGCTACTGTTAAGTGCCTGATTCTGCGACTAGCTAAATTTAATCTTTGATTTGTTGATGGTTGTCTTGGTCTTCTATTTTATTTTGTGTTTTGCCCCTAAGAAATGTGCCTATTATGCAATCCATATATGCATAACTAATATGGCGGATTAATTTCCACTGCTTGTTTATATCTTTTGCCGCATCTGTTGCATGCTTTTCCCAAACTTTTAGATTGCTTTACTTCTTTGTATGTGTTGTTTTCCTGTTCACTTAATTATCATGGAATGCAGCTTGCTTTTCATTCCAGCTATTGCCTTAGATTAGGCTTAATGTTGCGTCATAGTTGCTCATGTAAGATACCTCTCTCTGATATAACATTTCCATATTCTCTATAAAAGACAAAAGGAGAAAATAGAATGGTTTCTTATTAATTGGGCTTTAGCCCTCCATTTATAATGGTAGGGCAATACATGTTCAACCATAATATTTCAAAATACAATCTATCTATATAGGATCCATAGCATATTTGTCTTAAATCTCTAACATTCTCGGACACCCTTTGTGGCCCCAGATGCTAATTTCATTCAAGGTGGAAAAGCTTGTCGTATCTGCTATCCCAGAGTTGGTGGAGACGTGGACTGAGGGTTTTGGGTTCAGGCCTATGAGTAATACTGAAAGGCAAAGTATAAACAGGATTAACCTAATGGTATTTCCTGGGACAGTATTGCTGAAGAAACAGTTGTATGGGACAGAAGAAGCAGATGAACCATCAGCATCGGGTGAGTATTTTCGAATTACAAAATAGAAAAGTAACATTTCTGCATGTTCTTTGATTCTTTAATGGATTGGGAGTAAAAGCTTGGTGACACAGAGATGCATGATGCACCAACAGCTTCAACCGGACAACCGATGCAGCAATCCAGTGAAAAGAGCTCTGTTGCTTCTGACAATGTACTTGAAGCAGCTGAAGTTAATGGTGTGAGCAAACACATCTATGGCATTGAAGGACCGGGGTGCGACTCAAACAATGCAGCTAATGAATCATCACAACATTTAATTAGTTCTGATGAAGGGATTGTTGACAATCCTCTGTTTGATGAGCCAACGGAAGGAGAAATGTGCTCAAGTGCTGAAGTTAAAGTTGAGAATGTTATAGTAGGGAAAAGTGAAGGGAGTAGGTGGCAGGAACAATTTTCAAAGCCGTCCTGCGAAGGTTCAGTTTCAGTAGAAGTTGGTAGCAATAATATTAATTTTGAGTTTGTAAATCATGAGCCTTCTTTGGCCGGATATCCACAGCTAGTCTGTGAGTTTAATGGAAAGCAGGAATGACACCTTATATGGGACATATTCTTTTCTCCTCTTTATTTTTCTACTCAAAACCTCATCTTACACAATACACACATCTGATTCAAACAAAACAACATTCCAAATCCATATATTGTTTACTTTGGAAAATTTATATAGACAAAATCGTTTTCTTTTAACAATATGTAAAGGTACAGTGTTTTCATAACAGATAAATCTATGATCTGTAATCGACAATAGTATGAAAGTTATGACAAGTCACTATAATGTTTTGTTGTAGAATGATACATATACGCTTTACTAAACTGTACTCTCACAAAATAACTTAGTTGAGAGAATGTGATGTCTATGAAGAGTGAAAGCTCCTCTCTGTTTCCTCACAAACTCGTTAACACGTAAACGCAAACCCCCACTCCTGTTTCCTTATTACAAACTCGATAACACATAAACCCAAACCCGCAAACCAAGTCTATGATGTCTTAGTAATGTAATATGTCATAATATGGTTTCTTAGAAGTTGGATCAAGCAACCTGTACAGTGCTGTTCATCTACTACATAATATTGACTAAACCAGAAAGAAAAAGGAAAATTATTTAACAAAGATGCCTTACTCTCCCAAAAACTTCCACTCCCGTCAATCTCCGTCGCGTAGATCAACGGCGCTACTACTCTCGTGCTTCCTCATCGGTGTCTTCGGCTTTGTCTTCGGCCTCACCACCCTTTTCGCCCCTCCCCGGCGCTGCCTCAACAACTCGGAGCCCCGATCGGTTCGGGTTACCTGGGATACTAACACTAATAAGCATAAGCAAGAAGAAGGCGAACTCAATGCATATCTACAAAATGGTCAGAAGAAGAAGAGGCACAAAGTTATGGGTTTTGTTGGGATCCAAACAGGGTTCGGGTCTTCGGGTCGGAGGCGTTCCCTGCGACAGACCTGGATGCCTTCCGATCCCCAGGGCCTTCAACGGTAAACCCCACATTTCATGTAAAGTTCAGATCTTTTCAGATCTTTTAATACGATATTAAATGTGGCTATTCCTTACTTATGGATGTTTAAAGATAAAAGATTGTGCTTCTTCTTTTATCGGGACGCAGATTGGAAGAATCAACTGGTTTAGCATTCAGATTTATTATTGGAAGAACTAATGATAAAGCAAAGATGTTGGAGCTCAAAAGGGAGTTGGCAGAATATGATGATTTTCTGTTATTAGATATTGAGGAACAGTACAGTAAGCTTCCATATAAAACGTTAGTGTTGATTTTGGATTTGCTTTGTTTTGTCATACAATCTTTCACGGGGAACCTTGGTGATCTGTTCTCTTTTACTGCAGGCTAGCATTCTTTAAGGCTGCTTATGCGCTTTATGATTCCGAATTTTATGTTAAAGCTGATGATGATATATATTTGAGGCCAGGTGAATAACTTTGTGAAGCTAGTTTATGATTATGATTATGATTTAATTGCTTAGTTTACATAATTGCTTGCTTCTTTCTATTACACGACAGATCGTCTTTCGATTCTGCTTGCAAAAGAGCGTCCTCACCCTCAAACATACCTTGGTTGTATGAAAAAGGGACCAGTTTTCACTGATCCTAAGCTTAAATGGTCAGTTTGGTCTAGTCATTCACAATTTTCATACACAACAACATATAAATCATTCCCAAATTAACCTGGATATCTGATGTGTTATTTTCATTAAGATTGTTTTCAGAATTAGCCTCCCTCATTTTCATGCCACAGACCAGTGCAAAAGTTATGATCCCACTTTATAATCATGAACAATGAAATTGCCTTGCCATCTTCATATTTGCAGGTATGAGCCACTGTCCCCTTTGCTTGGCAAAGAGTACTTTCTGCATGCTTACGGCCCGATATATGCTCTTTCTGCTGATGTTGTTGCAAGTTTAGTAGCACTTAGAAATGACAGGCAAGTTTACTTATCGCCATTCTGAGGATCTCCCTAAACTATTTGTTTGTCGTACTAATTCATGGTTTCTGCAAAAAACATATAAGATGGTTTTGTCCTTCTTGTTTCCATCTCAGAGGTACTAACCTCACCATAATACTGGAAGCTTTTACAGTTTTGATGTTTGTCCAATCTTCCCCTTCTATTACTTATCCAGATTCATTATTTTTCTAGCTTCTGTCACACTTTGCTCTGGTCAGAAATGTTGCTTTCACTTCCACATTCTTGATGCAAGGAGATAGATTATGATTAATGGAAATAAGGAAGTGTCAATTTTTTAAAAGGATTGAAAATTCTTGTTTCTGTTTTATCAGTTCAAATACAAAACCAACCCTATTGATACTCAGTCAAAGTGCAAGCTTGAGATGGTGCTTTGGACTCAAGCTTGGAGTTGAGTCATCTGACACAAAGAGAAAGTATTTTATGGTGCTTTTCAATCATTATTGAGCTCACACTGTACTAATGGTACTTAGTAACAGCCAGTATAATTTTGTACTGAAACCCTGGATTTTTCCAATGTACTCCAAATTAGCAAAGTAAATTACCATATTGCCCAAACATCTGCCAGCCTGGCCAACATTTCCTAGCGCATCAACCTTGTCCACTGGGCACATCTTTATCTTCAAAATCTTTTCCTGTTCTTTCTTAATTACTTATCCGCTGTTCTTTTCTCCCTTTCCTTGCTCTCCTTTCCACAGATCCATGCTAAATACTGAAAAGACAACTTTCCGTAGCTTCTTACAAAGAAGCTGACTGATATCTTTTGGCACAAAAAGAAAAATAAAGAGAAAGTTTTGTTAAAAAATTGACACATTTAACTGTTTTTACTTGGGTATTAAGTTAAATTTGTAACCTTTTGAAGATAATTTTGCACTTAGGTGTATTTATTGTTATGTTTATCAGCTTTATGAAATTTCATTACAACGGTCATCTAGATGTTGACCATAAATAGAATCCATTACTATAATGTATTAACTGGTTGATACATAAAGCATCCTCTATTATATCGCCATAACAAAGACAAACATGCATGCTATACGATCCACTTATATCTCACCTTGTTAGTCACAATAGGCTTGCAATTACCAATTGTACTTGATTCAGCTGAAAAGGACATGAATCATCCCAGAGCTAGTTTATCAACCACTTTTTCAAATGTTTATTTTGGCCTTTATTTAGGTCGATATACACCAAACCATCCAACGCAGTTAGGTGGAATATGATTTGAAGTCTATTCTGATGAGGCCTTAATGTGTAGGTTGGGCAACTGAGCTAATCGACATTGGATCCAACAAACTTCGTTTCGATTCTCATCTAATTGTCTTGTCTTAACCTTCACTTGGCATTGTGGGCCAGTTGAAATCTGGTTCGGGATTTAAAGTTGCTTCAGCTCTGTAATATTGAGTGCATTTAACTCAATTAACTGAGAATCCGCGTACATCTTGGATCTAGGCCACCATGTTTGATTTTATTTTATTTTATTTGTCTTCTTTTTTTTTGTTTTTTTGGTGCAGCTTCCGAATGTTCAGCAATGAAGATGTTACAATCGGTGCATGGATGCTAGCAATGAATGTTAATCATGAGGACAATCGAGAATTATGTGCTCCTGAGTGCACGGACTCTTCAATTGCTGTGTGGGACATTCCAAAATGTTCAGGTTTGTGTCCCTGTTATCAAATAAATAATAGATGCGTATTTTAAAGCACAAGATATTTAGGAGTTGCATAGTGATTTCATTTTGATATACGGTGAAGACGATATGACATGCACGAAACTTAATTCTCAGATTTAGCTATAGTTTCGTATGATGATACAAATTAATTTTTCATCCAGGAAGATGATTCAGTTTTGAGGAAATCGTGAAAATTATATTGACATTACTCTGTGTTCAGGTCTCTGTTCTCCTCAGTCCAAATTGTTAGAACTTCATAAGAAGGATAGCTGCTCCAAGAGCCCAACTATGGTATCAGATGATTAAAACTTTTGCGGGCTTTTGAAAGTCACTATATTTAAGAGCGATTTAGGAGTTACTCCTTCAAGTTTGGCATGCTGAGGTTAGAGAACATCTGATCATTTTCTTCGATCCATTTTTGCTGACAGTGCAGTTTAGTTTCGCCCTTCCTTGCTCTCAGCTTTCCATTTCTTTCTTGTCTATCCATTTTTGTTATAGTTAATCATTCCTCTTGTGATGTAAATTAACACAAGTTTGAACGATTGTTCTAAAATTTGTGATAAGAAAGTTCTGCTGTATGATTGCTCTGTAAACTTCCACTCTGATCAAATAGAAAATATGAAAGAAATTATTAACCAATAGTGGCGATGAAGCTAGCAGATGGATAATCAGTCAAATAGACGTCTTTATGCTGGTTATCATTTGTTTACTCGTATGCATTGTGTTCCACCGTACATGGTTACATGCATCGGCTGTCTTGTTAACCTAAACAACCTATCAGAAACATGTAAGGCCTTGTCTAATTAACTGTTTACAGAGATATGATTGTTTTATGAAAAAATATCCCCACGAAGCCTGACGTCAGTAATAGAATATATACTTGTATTCTTGGTGGAAGGTATTGGGTTTATTGTTGTTACAATTGCTCATGAGAATGAAAGCTTCTACCACTAGTAAGGACTAATTATATAAAACATAAAAATGGTACTATCGAAGTCATATTCTCCTTAACTGTTTAATCTGAATAACAGAGGCAGTCTGGAAGAGTACTGAAGTCTGAAAGATGCGACGAACCAGCCATTTTGAGACTACTTGAAAGCCCTTTGCATCAGTGAATTCCGTCCCAGCTAAGCTCAGACATTCAAACGATTTTCTGCTAACTGATATGCTATCTGTCCTACTCCACCTGGCCTTTTGGCATCACCCACTTCTTCACACATGATTTCTGTAATGTCTGAGGATTGCAATACATCAAACACGACTGAAATCTTGATATTATAATATGCGCCTATTTACGACTCTAATACGGTATTTAAAACAATGAAAATATGTAACGTGAGTGCTGCTGAAGCCTATCCACTATAAGTCAAATCTGGTTTCTACAATTGATAATCGCCTCGATGTGATTTTTTAATAGATATTAGAGATGAAATATTACTTTATGGGCAGCGTAGTGGTGACCACTGTCATGTAGGCATACATTATGTATAACTATTAGGTGTTGGATAATATACCAATTACCATGATTAAGTATAGAAGGTAAAGCAACTAAAAAGTAGGTAAGAACAAGTACTGGAAACTTATTTTCCAGTTTAAAGTTTCATGTTTTTGTTGGTTTCTTTACCATTTTTTTAATCGTTTTTACTTGTTACTTCCCATCTGCAACACAATCAAGCAAACATTTTTTACATTTCTTGTTTTCTTTTCACGTAAAATCACTTACAAAGTGAACTGGTAGGAACCTCATCTTGGAGAATAGATGCGGACCCGTGAGGAGTCATTACTTAAATAGAAAACAACAAATTAGAGAGAGAAAAAAAAAAAAAGAGAGGTCAAGATGAAAAGAAGAGGATGTTACTGAAGGAATCAGAGTTGCATAACTTAAAACACCGGATTATTAGCTGCAATTCATGAAGTTCGAAAGTTTATGCAATTAAGCTTGGCAGTAGGTTAGGCCGGGCTTGGGTTAGGTAGTTTGATCCAAGTCTAAGCTCGGCCTGAATAGGAATCAAATAGTCTGAGGCTTGATTGGACTCAAGTTTTGTCTGTTTTTAAATAAATATTATTTATTTATTTATATATAGTTTTGAAATGAATAAATTGAAACTAAATTAAATTTTAAAGGAAGTGAATAGAAAAGATTACATATGAGAAATGAACACAATTGTTTAACAAAAATGAGTTTTTTAATGAATAAATATATTAAATGTATATATCATCGTCATCATCATCATCACCTAAAAAAATGTATATATTAAAGGAAATGACCAAAAAAATTATATATGAGAAATGCAACATTCATTTAATTAACACAATTGCTCAATGAAAAAAAAGAGTTTTTTTAATAAATGCACATATTGAATGTACTTGAAATGATAAAATGAATAAGTTAAAGCTAAATTCATTTTGAAAGAGAACAAACAAAAAAGATTATATTATCAAAACAAAGATTATCATCGTGTTAATATTATTCAAAATTTTTTAATGATATAATTTTCCAAAAGTCAAAATGAAATTATCAACTAATGATGAAATCTTGATGGAATCTTGCAGAGTGGAGACCGAAAACTAGAGAGCAGATATTGAAGTTGACAATCTGCCAAAAAAATAAGTAAATAATTATATCTTCAATTACAAAAAACTAATGCAATCATATGAAAAATAAATAATTCTAAAAACACATATTAGAGATAAAAATTTGTCGTATAAGAAAGGAGATATCTAATCGTAATAATTAGGATCGTCAATAGTTTGCATAACTTCATCTGCATATAAAAAAATTATCATGAAATTAATATCTAGTACAGTAATAATTGCTTTAAATGAATATTAAGCATGTGATAATAATTAATAAACAATTAAATATACCTTCATCGTGGAATATTTTATTGAAATATTTTCAGTTGAATGACCGATCATCTCCACATTAGCACTTATGGCTGTATTAATATAAAATTAAAAAATAATATAAGATAAGATAATATCATAAAACTAAAAAATTTGATATATCATAAAGAAAAGAGTATTCTCATTATCTTCATCCTCTAACAAACTTCGAGCAAATATAAGGGCTTCCACAGTATAAGATGAATTTGAGCATAATAAGAACTACTAACCCGACCGCTAGTACTAAAAGAAAATTGTGAAGCAACAGCAAATGATGAAATTGTTAATAAGTCTCATTGAATAACTTAAATGATAGAAAAATTATCTTCATAATTCTTCCACCATTGCAATATATCAAACTTCACACCTTCAACTTTGGTCACACGTTCTTCCGTCAATTATTTTTCTAACTTCATCATGCTATAAAAAGTCCTAACCCTTTTTTCTTTCATAAATTGTGTAAATGAGAATATCAAATTGCTCTTAGAAGATGATTCTGAATATTAACCTGAAGTTGGACTTGAACAACCTGGACTATTACAATCTTGAATTTTGCTATTCTAAGTTGATAATCATTAAACAAATCATACTATAATTATTTAATGACATCAACATACTATTGAGCATGATTACCACACAATATGTTATATATGTAATTAACTCCTTCTATCTTATATCTCAGGCCCAACACAGATATGACTGCCACAATATGTCCAGTAAGAACAAGAATTGAGCATCTCCGTCATCTGCTCTACCATAACCTGGATTACCTTATTGGAATCAAACATCCAATCAAATAAAGATTTCTTGATCTCACACATATTGGTAAAGCAACTATATGAAGTTAAATATTTTGTTCTTGAGAAGAATTCAATAGTAGTATAAACCATTTCCAACTTTGTACAAAATTCTTTAGTCAACTCCCATTGCTCTTCTGAAGAAAAAAGTATATTGAGAATCTTTTTGTCTTAACCTGGTAAACACCTCAACATATATGATTTTCGACTCTTAACATCTTGAGGTTGAGTTTTATCTGTTAGGACAATCCAATACCAACTTCTTCATCCTTGGAATGCATAGTTGTCATATAATATCTTCAAATCTTTTAACTCTTTTAGGTGTTGCACTCCAATATACTACATTATCCCGAATCAAATTTACTGCTTCCTTTATCATCTCCAACCCATCTTTCACAATCACATTAAGAATGTGAGTAAAAGAACGTATATGAAACAACCTCCCACCAACCAACAAACTCCCAACTCATAACTTATTCTTCACTTTTTCAATTATTACAATATTTGTATTAAACTTATCGACTGTTATGGTAAATAACTTGGTGTTGAGATTTCAATCTATTAAACACTTGAACAACATAATTGTTAACTCTTATATGTGATGACATCACATAGATGAACCTACCATTTACAAATATGAACAAATATCAATCATAGCGTAATCAAAAAACAAATATAATAATGTTAAAGAATATAATTTATTTCAATAGTCTACTACGTATAGTCTGATCATTGTTAATAGACCCGGCCTGTCATTGTTTTTTTTAAGAAAAACTTTCAAAACGATATTGTTTTCGAAGTAATAGTCGGGCAAAAAATAGGCTGGGTCGGGCTCATTTTGACATCTCTAATTGTCAATATAATATGTTGTCACCACTATGTGACCCTTCTTTTGGTTATCAGCTATTCATATATCTGTTATGATGGCAACCCGTCCTTCAATACTCAATAATGTTTTTAAAATTTCTTTATTTTAATCTTCATATATCTACATAATGTCTTTCTTCAAGATGTTATGAGTTGGATCTTGAAAGTCGAACACAGTGAGGTAAGCAATATCCTAATTCTTTTGCTATCAACTATAAAAAGTGGATGTTCATCATTAATAACCATACAAGCTATAAGAAAACCTAGATTTATTGCTATCATAAGATGTAGAATATATTTCATTTCTCCCTCTCATTACATTAAGGCTAAAAATATTTTATCTCTTAATACGATCTTTTTGTTTAGGGATGTCATTTTTGGCCCATTCGCATTTTGGCGCAAGTTGACTGGACCATGGGCAGACCATAGGCCAAAAGTGGTCGACCTGGTTCGTGATGCGACCATTACTTCACAAAACGATGTTGTTTTTGAACTTTACAAAAAATACCAGTGCCCGTCGAGTAGTGGCCATGGGCCACCTAGCAGGTCTCGGCCCATCTCGACCCGACCTATTGACATTCCTATTTTTGTTACATGAATCCAAATGTCTATTTAAATTTGAGGTTTCACCTATTGAACTCCAGTCCAACATCTTGTTACAATATTTACATTTGGCCTTCTATACTTTGTCCATTGATCTAGTATTGTTGAAATGATTCCAAACATCACTTTTCAATGGACCTGAGCTTTTATCTTCACTTGGTATTAGATTAGAAGTATCCACCTGTATATTCTCCAGTACAAGATTAAAACTCTCCCCTTAAACAATATGTTCATTCATCTGAAATAATGAACAAATACAACTATATAAGTCATTCATAAACATTTACATGTAACAACTTTACAACATTAGGACTTTCACCACTCTATAATTAGCTGATAGTATAGATAATTTGATACGCCAAGTATCAAGCATGTTGAGAATATAAAAAAACATAAAGTGTTAAGATTATTAAGATCTTAAAAATCCAATTTATTATTTATCAAGAATGATATCATATTTGTTTACGTGTGTAAAGGCTAATCATTGATTTTTTAATACAAACTTTTTATTAAAATGTGATAGTTAAAATAAAGGGATTAAATTACAAAGAATTTTAATGTATTTAACTATTTTTAATTTTTAAAATAATTAAAAATATAAAAAATCTTAAAAGTCTCATACTTTGTTATTTATATGATTGAATTAATTAATTAATAATTAATGATAAGGAAGGTGGAGCAAGTTATTGATTGAATCTAACAGCTTCATTTACTAGGATTGACTTTTTTTTAAAGAGAGTGAAAGCTAGAGTTAAGGTGGAACCTCTCATTTAATTTTTTTTTTGGATTCATACGTTTGTAAGACTATGACATAACATAGTCTAATTTATGACTCCTATACTAAAGTTACTCTCAACCTACTGAAAATTTAAGGTACCACTAGTACTATTTTTAAAATATTAAGGTGCAACGTTGTAATATCATCGATAAGGGCAAAGATTAAATTGGATTTTTTAAGAAACGTTATCTGGCTATTTTTACCTTTTGCTAAATATAATTATATAGCTTCGTCAATGAACGATATTTAATCATCTCTTCAATATCTTGAATTCTTTGGGCATGAATTCTTTGTTTCTAGTCTTAGCCTATAACATAAACTTCACATTTGCAAGTTCATCACGAAGGAACCCTCTTGTCAAATATTAAACTTAAGCTCATTAGTTGGATTTGCGACAAACCATTACTTGGTAGGATCAAAATTTTCAAGCCCACAGCCGAGTCGAACTTAAGTATCTACTAACACAATTCAACAAAATAATACAAGGTACAAAATTCTCATCCTCTCATAACAACTTAGATCAAGCATTCATAATTGAATTCCATATTATTTAACAATCAAAATAATCTTCCAAAATCTACTAGAATAAGGAATTATATGTTGAAAAATAATAAGGTCTATCTAAAGTAGAATACACAATCCAACTTTTTTTTATATCTCCAAATTTCACCTATATGAATCCTTCATTTAAAAAATATACAAAGTAGTGAAATATATTACTAAATAGAAAAAAAAATTGAAGTTATCTTTATATGTTATCATTATATGCAAGAAACTATATGACCATAACTAAATAATATTCTCAACCTTTATAAATTACTTGCAAAGAAAAGAACTTGTAATAACAAATAATGATAACGAATACAATACATAACGGTATTAAATACAAATGCTTAGAGTCGAAGACAGACTAATTCGTCTATCCTGTTAACAAACTTGTGTGCACTTTGATCTAATCTCAAATAATACATCCCAACAATAGAATAGTACATACTTTATTTTAGTGCTAACTAATTAACATCAATTAGCAAGCTGGTACATGCCCAAATTTAAACCTAGATACCATACCTTAGACAATGGAATAGTATATGTCTCATTTCAACTTACACCCAATGTACAACTATTATCACTTTTAAGTTCTCAAATTACATAAACAACGAAATTCATTTATTCAATATAACGAGGCAACGACCTAAAGAAATACATCTTCAATATAATTTCAAATTAATTGTTAGTGCTTATAGATATTTAAATTAGAAACACATGCCTATTTAATTATATGACCATAAATCATGCAAATCATATAGAGTTCACATAAATCTAATTCTAAGAAACCATTAAAACTATGAATTTTACAAAAATATAATTATGTCAATCCCCTGTTGGAATTTTTGGGATGCAACTTTGCGACGTAATTCATCCATTGAACTGAAAATAAAGTGCCTATATATAGGCTACAAAGAAATGTAGAAAATCAGGGGATTAACAACCCACACAATCTCCAATAAGTCACTACATCTGAAAAATAGCAACTAATTTCACTGCACATTGAACTAACAAACAAACATAACAATTTTGGAACACTAATAGAATACGACTCAAACTTAGTCAAACTACAAGATCCATTCAACTATGAATCACACTTTGAATCAATCTTCAACACTCCCCCTTGATTCAAAGTCTCTCCAAAACTTCCAGAAGCACTTCTCTTCTCTTCATGATGTACTTCTCATCAACTTTCCTTTGGAGCACATCTCTCCAAATTAAAATTCTTGGTGCACTTCTTACCAATTAAATCAAAAAAGAGTTTCTTCTTCAGTCACATCAACCATATTTACTTGTTCTTCCTTTTTAAATCTGCAATCTTTCTGTAGATGTCCAAATCTTTTGCAATTGTAACATTGAGGCTTACTTTTGTGCCAACAATCTTCCCCTTCATGACCAGGTTTCTTGCAATGGTTACACTGAGGGATTTTTTGTTTTCCCTTTGCAACTTTAGCCAAATAAGCTCCTTCAACTATTTGTTAAGTTTCTCCTTTTCTTATAGCCCTTCTTTGCTTCTGTGCCTGCAAAGCATTAATCAAGTTGGATAAAGTTAAATCATCAATATCTCTTGAATCTTCAAATGATGAAATTTTTACCTAAAATTTTCGGGCAAACTTATAAAATTCTTTTCTATAATTTTGCTCTCAGGTAGATCCTCCTCCAATAGCTGTAATTTTTTCACCAAAGTCATCAATCGATCAGAATATTCTTGTATGCTCTCATGTTCTTTCATGCTCAAAGCTACAAAATCTCT
>JANZXP010000196.1:46890779-46904082 GCA_027576715.1 Erythroxylum flavicans | reverse complement strand
TTATTGTGTAGAGTCAGGTAAATTTTGCAGTGCACTCGACACACAGTGTCACTTGGCCTCTCCATGCTCTTAGCCTTTTTTTTCTCCCACTAGAAATATGTTGTGAGCTATTGTTATAGTAGTTTAGCTCTACAATATCGCACTTCAGAATTTTTAAAGTATACACTTGAACGCTCACAAGTTGTGGAATCAAAGATCTCTCTAAAAATTATATAGTCTTTGATTGCGACCAGTATTTATAGTCTAGGTCTCCAACCGCTTCTTTGAATCTTGATAACCACTTCTTGATTCTTGATAACTGCTTCTTGATTCTTGAAAACTGCTATTTAGTTGAGTTCGGTAACTAATTCCAACTAACTAACTGCTCAACGTACTCTCGTATCTTCTGCTTTGTATCGTCTGTGTTTTCTTCTGTGTCTCGCTTCTTCTGTCTTTTACTTCCTCTGTGTTCTACTTCTTCTGTGTTTCGCTTCTTTTGTCTTTTACTTCTTCTGTGTTTTGCTTCTTCTATGTTTCTACTTCTTCTGTCTTTTACTTCCTCTGTGTTCTACTTCTTCTATGTTTCGTTTCTTCTGTCTTTTACTTCCTCTGTGTTCTACTTCTTCTGTGTTTTGTTTCTTCTATCTTTTACTTCTTCTGTGTTTCAATTCTTCTGTCTTTTACTTCTTATGTGTTTCGCTTCTTCTGTCTTCTACTTCTTCTGTCTTTTACTTCCTTTGTATTCTACTTCTTCTGTGTTTCGTTTCTTCTGTGTTTCGACTTCTTCTGTGTTTTGCTTCATCTGTGGTTTTCTTCTGCACACTTAAGACACTCATCAAACTAGTTCATTTATTTCGAACATTATTATTATTTAATTGTCATCAAAATTTATTATCGTAAAGTCCTCTTGACTTAACATTAACTATTTTGATGAATTTGTTAAGTACGCAGATAAATATAAGTGGCACAAATCATCAAATCAAGATGATACTTAAGTAAAAGCTGAATAAGACGGATCAGACGAAGTGATCAAATCTAAGGCATCAGACGAAGCATACGAATCTAAGCAAGTCGATGTAATTGAAGAATGTGATAAATGTCAGTTAGTTAGAGTTGCTTACAGGACTCAACTAATAACAGACTTTAAAAGACTTTACAAGCAGATTTCTCAAGAAGAACGTTGGATATTTAGGCTATAAATATTAGTTGTAGTCGTAGACTTCAAAAGAATTCTGAATGTCCAAAAATACTTAGAGAAATTCTGTGCTCAAGTACTTATGTTGTGAAAAATATTTTGAGAGAAAAGAAAGAAAAAAAAGAGTAAATACATCTGTAACGTGAGTGTGAAAGCTCAAACAATATCTGTTCGAGAGAAAAGAAGGCTAGAGCCTGAAGAGGCTAAGGAAGCAGATAAATAATACTTTGTGAAAGAGACCTGAAGAGGCTCTGCAAGTGTAGAAATAATACTTGTAACATTGAAGGAGATAATGAAATCTCAGACAAACTCTGAAGACTAGACGTAGCCTAAGGTTAAGGGTGAACCAGTATAAATCGCGGTGTCATATTCCCTAACTCTTACCTTTTTAATTTTCTTATTGTTAGAAGAATAGATACTAATTTTCGCTATTGCATTATTTATCAAATTAAGTACATTGTTTTAAACTTGTAATCGTCAAAATTTGTCAAAAAAATCGAGAAGTTTTTAAAGATTCATATCTTAGACGATTTAACATAATTCAACCCCCTTCTTGTGTATTTTGCATATTATACGTGATTTCTATATTAACAAGAGATTTACTTCAAATTTGTGTGATTTGGACAAGCAGACTCGTAATCAAGAGGTAGGATTAGGAAAAACATATAAGATATGTTTTGATAAGAGTTGTCACTTAACGGATCTAGGAGTCACATAAGATGTGATTGATAAAGTTGTTATCTACCTAATTTAGGTTTAGTTGGTTTGCTGACCAAACTCAAGATTAGCTATATTTGAATAGGATTTTAGCCCACTAAAAAGATTAGAGTAATCTTTCTGAATAGTAGTAAGGGCAATTATTTCAAAAAAAATTATGGGAGGAACCAAATATATGATTAAAGCCCTAATCTTATTTGGTAGTCACAACATATAATTAATTACTTTCTTTTCTTACATTTATATTTCTATTCTAAATGGAATTTATCTTGTTTAGTATAGTTGATATTAAAAGTTAGTAAACCAAATTTCTTACATATAGGATTATGTTTGAGAAGAGTTCTCAAAGTTATAAAAGAAAATTGTATGCCTATTATGTGATTTTACTATAACCTTTGTTAAGGATTCAGTGACAAAGTTTTAGAGAGATGTCAAAATCATATAGATGATAAAATATATTGACATTTTGAGTTGGAAAATATCTCACAAACTTTGATGGCAATATGTAAGATATATGTCAACAACATGATAACAAGATGTAAGTGGTTGCGTAAAGTAGAGCTGAAAGATATAATACCTTGATGAAATTGTTTAGCGTATCAAATGCATAATCATGGACATTAATGAAAGGCTTTGCTATAGAATGATAATACTTATAATTATAAGAAATGATAAGATGACTTCTTTTGCCTATACGAAATATGGTAGAAATTATATAAATTTCTAGTTCATGATTATGAGTATGTGATATGAAATCTGATTTAAAATTAATATAATGTTCAATGTATAGTCAAAAATAGATTGTTCAGTAAAATTAGTTAATATGATTTTATACAAATAATTTGTACATGTTAGATCAAAGGAGACTTATGCTTAACATAAATGACAAGAATATAAATTGGGATAACCGAGACTATCCTTTTATACCATGCTAGTTAAATCAACATAATAAGAATCATAAAGTTACATAGAAGGATATATGTATCCTTTTGATTATTAATCGTGTGAAACTTGTTAAGTTGAAGTATAACTAAATCAACCTTTGGTGAAGGAATGATGATGATATTAAATTGTTAAATTAATACATGCAATGTATTCTGAAGCACTTTGACGAGATCGATATGGTGAGTTTTAGATTTTTGGTTATCTATAGTGAATGAGATTCTTTGGTGAATAATTTCATAACAAAATTCCATAAGAGTATTGTATGATGCAATATTATTTATTTTATTATTATTCCTAGTACAATGACTTACCTGTAATAGTTCTAATTAAATCATTTAGTGATATTTCATATTAGATATGAAACGCTGTCTTTGAAAGAGTCAAATTTAATAATTTAAGGATGTGATGCTTAACTAAAGCATGTGTTATCCACTAAGTTTAGAATTAAATTGGATAATAAAAGATTATGACATATCCAAAAGTTTAGATATAATCTTACAAACCTACTGAAATGTAAGTACATACAATTGGAACTAGTGCTTTTGTTAATACAGTTGATGTGCTATTGAAAGATTAGGAGACATTGAAAGATTCACTTTTATGATGAATTCAAAGAGTTTGTTTTGAAGATGATTGTGAATTTATCATGTCTAAATGAAGGTTAGTGAGTGTATAATTGCCCTCTATAATAAGAGTATGTACAGACATATTATTTATAGAGAAAACAATTCTAATTTTCAATTATTGAAAATATAATTTTCCAAGAAGAAATTTTGTTAGATATGAAAGGGAAACAACTTAATTATGGGAATTATATCTATAGAGATACATTGGAAGTTGTTTATGAATTCTAAGTTTAAGTATATAGATAATTTATTAAAGATGTTTAGTATTTGTGATACTTATGAAGTATCAAAGTTATCTATTATTCTATGTATGATTTGATATTTGAGCTCAAGGTTAAATGGATATTAACTTTATAAGTAAATCCTAATTAAGGTCTATTTTACTTAGAACAATATCATTCAAGATTGGAAAGCTTCCAATGTAGTAATGGTTGCTAATTAAGCCATAATACCATTTTCATTTAGTATAAACAATTAATTGGGTCAATAAGTTCTTTAGTGAACTTAATATAGTTTCTTGCATTGTTCAAGACAGTAATGCACTGTGGAATAGTAGATTCATTAGGCATGTAAAAGGAGCTAAGTCTCATCAAAGATACAAAGATTTATTTAGGTGGTTGTTTTTAATTATAAGGATTAATTACCAAAAAAAACCAAACTTTTGTCATTTTTTTAATTATAGCCCGAACTTTAAAAAGTAGCAATAAAATGCCTAAACTTTTAAATTTTTTAAATTCTAGCTCAAACTTCAAAAAGTAGCAATAAAATGCTCAAACTCTCAATTTTTTTAATTCTAGCCCGACGTTAATGCTTCTGTTAAGTTTACTGACGTAACTTACCATGTGTTTAAAAAACCTTAACTATTAATACACATCAGCCAAAATTAACACAATAAATGAAGATGAATGAAATGATGTCGTTTAATCACATAATTAAAATGACGTTAACACAATAAATGAAGATGAATGAAATGTCGTCGTTTAATCACATAATTAAAACGACATTGTCGTTTAAAAATGACCTAAATCAGATTACATAGCTTCGACGTCCTTACGCTTTGATTTAAGTTTTTTCCTTCAGTTTCAGTTTGTTCTTTCAATGCCCTCACCCCTCGATTTTCATATTACACAGCCCCAATGCCCTCACACTAAGGGCATCAGGAGAATGAATTAAAAGTAAAGAGCTTACTGGTGGAGTATGCTATGATTCCAGAGTAGTTTGGGGCATTAGAAGAACAAATAGAAAAAAAAAGACTGAGGCCATCTGGAGAACAATACATAACATTAGGTTATAATTGAAGAAAATTGAAAGTTTGAGTATTTTATTGTCACTTTTTGAAGTTTAGGCATTTTATTGCTACTTTCTAAAGTTCGAGCTATAATTGAAAATTTGAAAAAATTTTAGGCTTTTTTGGTAATTAACCTTAATTATAATGATAATTAAGATGAAATTTGTAAGATTTAAGTAAGTAAGTAATCACTATAGAGAATCTACTAGAATTCTCTTATTAAGCCACTATCCCAGTAGTAGCATGATCGTTATATGGTGATATGGTATAGGATACTTAAACGATTGACTTTATATAAGTGGGATAATGTTAGTTTATACCCTAGAGCCAATCAGTTGGTTATAGTTTAGTAACAAAATAATTTAAAGGCATTCTTTTTCTTATACATATTAATGTTGGAAATTTACAAGTGAAGTAATCCCACACCGGGAAGAGACATAAGGATGAAGTGTGTTATATATAAAGATAAGACTCATAACCTACTAACCTTAAGGTTTTGGGTTGAGGTTTAGTGTCCTAGTTATATATGGGCTCACTTGGATCTGATCTAATTTCCCCCTAAGTACCCTTAAAACCCTTAATTGGTATCAAAGCTAGGTTGGTGAAGTCCGATGAATAGAGATCTATGGATTTGTGTTAGATGAATGGTTGACTCATAGAGTGACTCAAATGACTTCACATGATCTATAGGATAAGGGGGCGATAGTTTGATATGGATGTATCCACTTGTGAGGGGGAGATGATGGAAATTCATAAGTGGAGTAATCCTACATCAAAAAGAGATAAGGATGAAGTGAGTTATATATAAAGATAGGACTCATAACCTATAACCTTAAGGTTTTAAGTTGAGATATGATGTCCTAATTATATTTATATATATAAGCCCACTTAAATTTGGTTTCATTTCTCCCTAGGTCCCCTTAAAACCCTTCAGCTCAGACCAAACCTCCCTCTACTACTGATTCAAGATCCTCATTTGGAGTTTTCATTAGTTGTGTTGCTCATAATGGAGCCTTATTATGCTTTCAAGCTACAAACTAACCACCTCTTGTTATGAACACAATTTTATAAATTGATAATGCGTTTATAACTTTTGTTAAAACCCTTTTCTTAGACATTTGATCCTACAATATGGTGCTTTTGATCATATGTGGTAATAAAGCCTTTTTCTCATCATTTGCTTATTCTGACAAGTTTCATGCAATTACCCTTGCCATTGATGCTAAAATTGAAACTAGAGGCATTGGTTGTGTTACCACTCATGCTTTACAACACCTACTTTTTAAGTGGCTTGCATCATGGTTAAGTCTAAAAAACTCCTTTATGATTTTCTTGGTCATCCCGGTCTTACCAGAATCTAGAAGATAGTCCCTTGTCTTTCTTTCTTATCTACCTTACCTTATAGGTTATGTCAACGTGCTAAATACACTCGTACCTTGTTTGCTAGTCAAGTTAACAATAAGACTACTTCCCCCTTTTCTCTTGCCCTCACAAATGTGTGGGGACTAGGTCATGTTAGTTCATCATTTGATTTTTCCTATTTTATAAACTTTATGGATGATTATTCTCATTGCACTTGGCTATTTTAATGGAAAAATGTCTGGATTTTTTATATTTTAATATGATAAGAATAAAAATTAGTTTAGCCAATCTAAATTTTATGTAACGGTAATTCTAAGAAATATTTTTCTAGTTAATTTAGTTCTTTTATAGATTTTAAAAGCATTCTTCACCAATCTTTTACTAATTAAGAAAATGGATCGATAAAACACAATAATTGTCATTTAATTGAATTAACTTATACTTTATTATGACAGGCTCATTTATCCTTTTGTTTTTAGTTTGATCTTGTGTTTACTTCTTAGTATCTTATAGAATTGATTGCCACCATATGCTTTACATGATAAGGTTCTTCAATTTGTTCTTTTTCCTAACCAACTTTTTTATTTTGTTTCCCTTTATGTCTTTTGTTATGTTTGCTTTGTGCATGTTTCTTCATCCTGTCATGATAATTTAGCTATCAAGTTCTTTAAATATATCTTCCTTTGTTGCTCCAATTTATAAAAAAAAGGGTTTCGAAGCTATTCTTAGAGTTGAACTACTACTTCATATCGACTAATGTTATCTTTTTAATACCAAATTTCTTTTGGTCCTACCATTCATCCTCTATCTTGCCTATTCCTTACTTTTCACTTGATATATCTTAACTTGCCCCAATCTTACTTTTTCCTTCTCCTTCACTTAATATATATTGAGCCATCATCACCTTCACAACCATGTCCTCTTATTTATCATCATTTTCATCAATCATTTTTAGCTATTAGCAGTAGTGTGCATACAAGCCATGTTTATGCTAACTCACTATCTTTTTTGGTTATCCCCTTTATCATGACTTTGTCTCAAGATCAGTCAATTATTTCCCTTTAAAAAGGTATTTAGCTACTCATCATCTTATCTTATCTATAATTTTTCGAGCTATGATTGTTTTTCTCCTGCCTATTATGCCTATGTTTCCAATTTATCTTTTGTTTCTATCACTAAGAATATAGGTAAGGAAATATCGTATCTAGGGTGACGACATGCCATGATTAATGAAATGATGGTTTTGTATTATAGAAAAAATAAGATCTAGTTCCTTTGCTCCCCAATAAAATCAAATTTGGTTGTATATGGGCCTATAAGATGTTGGACTTGATGGTTAGGATGAATACCTTAAAGCTTGATTGGTTGCTAAGAGATATAAACAAATGTATGGCTTTGACTATATGATACCTTCTTTTTATTAGTTAAGGTTACCTTTATTTTCCTCTTCATTACCATGATTATGATCCACCTATGATCTTTTCACCAGATGGACATCAAAAATGCTTTCCTTAATGGCAATTTGTAGGAGACTATTTATATGGAGCAACTGCCTCACTTTATTGCTAAGGGTGTCTCAATTAGTATGTCCATAAATGTCCTTATAGCTCAAAGCAATCACTTTGTTTATAGTTGACATGATTCAATTCTATACTTCAATCATTTGGCTTGGCTTATTGTGAGGCATATCATTGGGTATTTTATCATCATTCTTCTTCTTTATTAAGCATCTATATAGTTATCAGTATACTAACTTCCTATGTTGACAAATTGTCACTATAGGAAGTAATGATGTCGATGTTGCATAACATAAACAATAGTTGTTCAAGCACTTTCACATTAAGGATATTAATAGAATAATTTTGTCCATAAAAGAGAAAACTATTTTAAGAAACTTAAATCCCTACATATCTTTTTAACTATACAAGTTTTACTATTTATATACCCATTTAATTAGTTTAAACTTTTTATTATATTAGAAACCAAAATAAACTTCAATAATAAATTATTTCCTCAATGTAATAATCCTTCTTAATAACGTAGTAATTTAAAATTAATTATAGTATCTCTTATAATAAAATTTTGAATTACATCTTGATAACATTGAAATAATTTTATCTAAAGATGACATCTATATGTCCTAAAAGAGGTATGCTCTTAATATTTTAAAGGAAATAAGATGCTAGGATATAGGCGCATGGAGACTACAACGAACCCTAATGTCAAGCTCTTACCAAAAGAAAGGGAGCCATTATCAAACCTTGGTTGGTGCAAGATATTGATTAAAAAGATTGACTACCTTATAGTAAGACGCCTAGATATCTCATTTTGTGTAATTGTCTTAAGCCATTTTTTGGATTCTCCATAAGAACTCTTTTATATGTTGCAATTTCAGTTATTAGATACACCAACAATGCGATAGGAAAATGGCTTATGTATACCAAAAAGGGGTATACAAAGAATGGGGCTATACAAATGATGGTTTGTCACATTTTCAACTCCACGTTCGATTACTATAGCTTTATTTAAGGAAACTTGATTTCATTGAGAAACAAGAAATATAAAGTGGTAGTTTTTTCTAGTACAGAGGCTGAATATCAGGCAATGGCATAAGGAGCATATAAGCTTATATGGTTAAAACATTTACTTTAAAATTTTGAAGTTTGGAATATTTGGATGAATGAGGCTTGATTGTGACAATCAAACTTCATTATACATAGCCCTCAGTCTTATATTTCATTGAAGAATAAAACATATTAAGATTGACTGTCACTTAAGAAAGGAACTCCTCATAGGATAAATTTCTAATTAAAAATTTAACCCAAGTGATCAACTAGCTAAAATTTTTGATGAGCTTCTAGGGGATATGTGGATTAAATTATATTCGTAACAAGCTTAGTACATATGATATATATGATCTGTCTTGAAGGGCTGTTATATTGTAAATATATGTTAGGACTATAATTAAGGTTAGAGTCAGGCCTGTGGTTTAGCCTATATAATTATATTTTACCTAATATAAATAGAAGTAATGGGAGGCTAGAATCTACATATTCCACAAATTTTAATTATAACATTTTACATAAACAAATTTAAATATTGTTTTTAGTAGTTATAAATTTAAAGACATAATTTGCTAACAATTTTTTTTGAAGAATGAACACATCCCTTCAAAGTATGTAAAAACAAACCACTATTAAAGGACCAGATTTGCAATTTTTCCAAATTCCATACCAAATGAACTTGTATTTGGGAGATAAGTTCCATTTGGCAGTAAATATGATCATTGCACTTAGGATGAATTAGGTGAGGCACTAGTTGCTCTTTAATTATCCTTATCAACTCATGCAGGAATCTTCCCTTTTGGATAATTTACTTTTTAAAGATTCTCTTATTTCTTACCTTCCATAAGGCATATTCTATATTTCCTAAGAAAACTGTACAAACTAGCAAATCTATATAAGTCTTGATAATAAATCATTTAATATCAAGATTTATTCATTCTAACTCCTTAAATAGGAAACATCATCAACTATACACTATCAATTACTTCTTCCAAATGACTTCTAATAGTTAACCCTTTTCTGATGACTTTATAGATTAATCCTATTGTTATTTTCATTTATACATGTGGTACTCCTAAATAAAAACAAAGTAAATCATTAAAAGGAGGAAAACCAAAATTTAGATAAAAGGAAAGAAAAGATAGAAACACAAGATATAAATAGAAGATCTAAAAAATACATTCAACTTGTGTTAGCTACTTGCCTTCAAAATATTCATAATCAATTTTGTAACTCTCACACATGTAATTTGTGTCTTATTGAGTGAACAATATATTAAAATTATTTAACTAGCTGATTTAAAAGTTTTAAGTTTTTTCATGTGTTTTTAAATTTTAATTTCTAATCGTATCGAGAAAATATTTTACACTAATATTAGACACCTCAGAGACTTTAACGATAGTGAGTTAGAAATGAAAATACATCAAAATTAAATATTAAACTTAAGGTTATTAGTTTATCAACTGATTTATTCTAAAAAGTGAGTTTAAACATAATAATAAATGATATACTATAATAGAACATTATTTAAGACTGACTCTAGTGATTTAATAAAAATGTGACATTAGATTTAATGATCAAGTATAGAACAACAATATACTTATGCATGGAAGCATTGACTCTCCTATTGAAGCACAATGTTACAAAGGAAACTAAGTTTAAATTTTACGGAAAATGTAAGAAGGTTTCCTTAACAAATCCATGTTTTGATGATTATCTCTTGTTGTTTTGCAAAATTTACTTGAAATTAGTGGAAACTTTGATTGCTAGTTTGAATCAGTTCTTTTAGACTAGGAATCATTTTTAACAAGAGCCACTTTATTCTAGCTTCAAATGCTGATCATATTAAAGCTAGAGTTGCTGAGGTAATTGGCCTGTTTAGAAAACAACCTCCAATTATGTACTTAGGACTACCTATAACCAAAAGGATATTGAAATTTAATGATTGCATATCATTGGTGGAAAAATAGAGCGAATATTACAATCTTAGACAAATAAGGCCCTATCTTGTAAGGGTAAGCTCTAACTGATCAACGATGTTTTTAACTTAATGCACATATATTAGAGTTCTCATCTATTTCTCTCTAAAAGTCTTGTTAAAACCATTGAAAGGATGATGAGAAAATTCTTGTAGAGTAATTAAAAGGAGGTTTAGGAATTATTCCCAATAAATAGAGTAACAAAATTTTTATGGTGAAAGGATTATTGAGAGTACAAGTGGGAAAAAACACTTTGGATGAGATGCTTGAAAAACTACATTCTTAAAGGAACTACTATATTTGGTCTATCTTCTAAAGCTACTCATTTATGGTTTTTAACCAAATTCCTAAAGATGAGGAATTCCATTAAGCCAAGCATAACTTGTGGACCTGGAGATGAGAATAGTGCCTATTTATGGTAGATAATGGGACATGATATAACCCTCTTATTAGTAATCAAAAAATAGTATAGGCCTTAAAAAGTTTCCCTGATTAAGCTAGAGACTGCTCTCTAATAAAAGAGGGTCAATGGCATGGCTTTCTAGCAAAAATTGAGCATCTAATTTCTAGTTATGTTCTAAATACTAGTCATTAAGACTGTTACTTATGTCACAATCATCTTCTACGATGCATTACAAAAAGATTCTGTAGTGAGAAGCAAATCTAAATTAAAACAATCTATTGGTGGGATGGTACAAAATTTTATGCTAGAACTTGTTTCCTCCTATGTTTAGCAATCATACAAAAGTTGAGTACGATAGATAGATGGATTAGGGTATTTAAACACAACTGGTACTTGTGTGCTTTGCATGAAAATGGATGAGACTAGGTAATATTTGTTTTATGATTGTAGTTTCTTATGGAACATAATCAAAAGACTATGTCATTGGCACATCAATGTAAATGCTCTACCTGATAACATGTAATGGTTGTAGGTTAATCCATTCATTCTTAAAGCTAATCTAGCAGTCTATATGATATCAATAGGAACCTACTTCCAAGAGATTTGGAAGGAAATATCCATGAGAAAAGAGACTTGCTAGCATAAGGGAACATGACTCACTCTTTGCGAATTTAACTTCGTCTTTTAACGTTGGTTAGTTTACTACCCATACAGAGGTTATGTAGTATGGGAGCTTTTGTGTAGGGTACTTTCCCTCTCCCCCCTTTGTACCTTTTTTTCTATTTATTGATTAATTCAATTATTATCTTTTGAAAAGTATAAAATAACAGTAACTATCACTACAACAAAAATGACATTTGACTATGAAAAATTCTTAACTAAAAGTTCCAAAATTGTGGCTAATAGTAATTAGCAATGATTTATATTCGTCGCAAAAAACGTCACCAAATCCCTATAGCTAAAAACTATAGGCGACGTTTTTCACTAATTGTCATTAATAGTTTTTGCCTACGCTTTATTTTCGTAGCTAAAAACTATTGGCGACGTTTTAGGAAATCATCGCCAATACATTTTCGCTACGTTTAGTTTTCGTAGCTAAAATTTAATCATCACCAATACAATTTCGCTATGTTTAGTTTTTGTAGCTAAAAAATTTTAGCTATGTTTCCAAGCAAAAGATTTTTAGCTACGTTTTTTAAAACATAGCCAAATGTTTTTAGCTATGTTTTGTAAAATGTAGTTAAATTTTTAGCATACATTTTAAAGAAATGTTATACCCTGTTAATTATAATTATTTATGCCATTTTAAATCCATATTATTGTATATAATATTGAAATTTTTTGTTAAATTATTATATAAAAATATAATACAAAATTAATTAATAATTTATTGTATATAAAAAATAATATATCATTAAATTATACCAACAAAAAAATATTCTTGGTATACAAGATTTTAATTACAACTTTAAAAATTCTTATAGATAAAATAATAAATACAAAGGCCATTTTACAAATTATAAATGTTGAGATTACAAAAAAATTACAACGTGACTAGAATGACTGTAGGTTTGTCTATGTCGATGAGAGCAACTTCATATGTCAGCCATCATATACGAAAGATTAGCCATAAGAATCATGAAAGCTACTTCAAGATCGATAGAGTACTTGAAATTATGCATAATTAAGTTAGTTTGTTTTCAATTAGGAAGGAAAAAAAGGAGGGTGATGGAATGAGAAAGTAATCCAGCAAAATATTCATTGAAAACCATTAACTACCTTCCAAAGTACAACTTCTTTATCATGTAAGCACTCAATAATCCAACTTAAGAGTAAAACAAAAAACGATTCTTGTAATTTATATGCATTGGGTGACAATTGGCTATGTTTTTATATACAAGGTTAAGGCCGCCAGAGACGGCGGCTGCAGTGGCAAGTAGGGTGATCAAGGCCTAGGAGGAGAGAGGAGGCAAGCGGTCGAAGAGGGGACTGGAGGGGGACGTACGTGGGGTTTCAAAGGGAAGAACATAATTGAATGACATAGATAGGGAGATGGCCGACAACCGAGAAGGAGAGAAAGTGCAAGAGGATATTGTAGTGAATGTGGCGTATAGGGAAGCGCTACTAGGGGCAACAGGGGGTAGCAGTGCCTGTAATGTAAATATTCCTGTAACATCCCCTCACTTATGGAAAGGGCATTTTGGTCATTTTGGATCGGGTTAGAATTATTTAAAGTGTTTTTGAC
>JANZXP010000196.1:46866349-46883447 GCA_027576715.1 Erythroxylum flavicans | reverse complement strand
AAGAAAACACATGACAGTAGTTGCAAAAATACCTCCACTAAAGGACACGATGACAATGGTTGGAAAAGACAACACCGGTGAGCATAAGAGGAGTCCACAACAGAGAAACCGGAGAGGAGACGCAGCAGTAAGAAGGAAGAAGAAGACGCAGCAGAAAGAAGGAAGAAGAAGATGCAGGTTGGGGAGGGGGGACGCCAGGTGAGTTTAAATTTAAAGAAAATTTACCGACGGAATTTACCGACGGCAATTTCTATTGGTAAACTCAAAATTTTATTATTCCGCCAACAATTCCCGCATTTTTACCGACGAAAATTTCCGTTGATAAACTCAATTTTTTTTATTCCACCAACAATTCCCACCTTTTTACGGACGGATATCATATACCGTCGCCAAATTTACTAACAAACATCCTATACCGTCGCTAAATTCCATCGCAAAATTTGTCAGGATGATTTCCCTCCATATTTAGCTACGGATAATATTACCGTCGCTAAACGAAAAATTTCCTTGTCAACTTTACCAACGGAAATGGTTTTTCCGTCGGTAATTTGAAACGGTAATTTTCCGTCGGTAATTTTCGTCGCTAAATCCGCCTTCTTTATCGACGGACATCTTATATCGTTGCTAAATTCCATCGCAAAATTTGTCGGGATAATTTTCCTCCATATTTAGCGACGGATATTATTACCGTTGCTAAACGAAAATTTTTCTTGTCAACTTTACCAATGGAAATGGACTTTCCGTCGGTAATTTGCAACGGTGCTTTTCCGTCGGTAATTTCCGTCGCTAAATATGACTTATTTACCGACGGACATCTTATATCCATCGCAAAATTTGCCGGGATGATTTCCCTCCATATTTAGCGACAGATATTAGTATTGTCGCTAAACGATAATTTTTCCGTCAACTTTACCAACGGAAATAGATTTTCCGTCGACAATTTGCAACGGTATATTTTCGGTCGCTAATATTCCGTCGCTAATTCTTACTTTTCTTGTAGTGAATAATACATCGTGTAACAAGCAATTAATACTTTAGTTAAGTCAAACTATGTCTACCACTTTCTCACTAACCATCGAGGATTTCTAGCCAGTCAACTTGATTATCCAAACATTTGAATAAAACCCATATAGTTGAGCGTTTGTAAGGTTTCGGTTTTGAATGATTTGTTTTAAGAAAATAATTTGAAAGTGTTGACTAAAGATAATATCAAATGATGTAATTAAAAATTTCAGAAAAATTATGATAAGTTTTTTATTTTTTGTTTTCTCTAACTGTTTGATGCTAATCACTTTACATTAGTCTTTTATATATATATTTTATACAAAATGTATTGCTGACCTATTCATACTATTCCTTCTCCTTTTACTTTCAATGAAACATATTATATATCTTACCTTATTAATATATAACAATTCTAAATAATTTATTTATTTTTATTCATTTATGAAAATGTAATAAAAATACATTTAAATATAAGAAAAAATTTTAGATGATTAAAATTTTAAATACTAAATTGCTTGTGCTTCAATTTTATCTTTACTATTTAAGTCCTCCTCCATGGTATAATTTTTTAATGTAGATATTATAACTAATTATATTAAAATTCTATGTATTGTCAGCAATAGCAAATATCAAGTTATTACTTAAATTACAATTATAAGCAATGTAGATATTTGAATTCAAATGATTGTCATGCTCATTTTGCATTCACTTTCTAATCTTTACTTGAGGCTTCATTAACTTCTTCCTTCGATAATAAAGAGGAGCCTTCCATAAATTATCTTATTTGTTGTAAGTACGTAGACCCCTTATAATCAATTTACTTTGATAGGGGTGAAAGGAACTCTTTTTCAACTCTTATTCAAAATTTGAGAGGAATTCTCATAATATATATTTTAAAAACCATATATAATTCAAAACATGCTTTTATTGCTTACAATAATAAACCAATGCTCAATCTATGTTATGCAATATACACATATACATAAATATTCTCTCTAAATTCTCAAGGCTTTTAAAAACTTGATAATATATTGATTTTTTCACAACTTAATTATAGTCTATTTATACATAAAATCATTTCAAATGACTATTAAATACACAATATAAATATTTCAACAAATAGTTTAAGAGCATATTTCATTAAGCTAATCTCCTACCATCGGCTACATGGTACCTATTCAATTGGAGTATTGATACATTTTTTGTAATAACTAAAAATCTTCACCTAATACAGGAAGAGATAAGGTTAAAAATATAGTGTAAGAGATAAATTGAAGTAGTTAAAATTAGTATTAAGAGAGATAAGACTTAGGTAGTTTAGACATATTAAGATGAGACATCTCCGATAAAAAAGAGAAGACCTAAAGAATTGAGATGAGGTAATCAGGTATGATAAAACTTGGCTCTCATTATGAAACTTTGACAAACTAAGATATAACTAGAGGATCATATATAGAGATGTCTTTCTTTTTTCGTAAGTCTTTTGAACCTTTTACTTTGATTCTTTTGTCTTAAATGTAGCCTAAATACTTTTGTTTGTGATACTTGTCCATTTAGTTATTTTATTTAGGTATTTCTTATTTTTTTGTTCTCGTTCAATTGTTTGCTTGTTTTATTTATTTATTTGTCTTCTTTATTGTTTTTATTTATTTTTATCTTTATGTCCATTTTATCTTTATTTAATTTTAATTTTAATTTTAAACATCTTTATTTTTATACTCTTATTTTTTATATTTTTGGCTTTTGTTTTCTTCAAACCGTTTTCAAAATCATTTTTTATTTTTTATTTTTCTTTTTTATGTGGGTTTATCAGAAATAGTCTTTCTGTTGGTTAAGGGTAAGGTGTACTTGTGACTTCCTCAAACTCCACATCTCGGTAGATTTATATTGAAATTTTATTGTCGTTATTGTTATTGTTGAACTAAACTTTTAGGTTAGTTAAATCCATATAGAAATTAATTTTTAGAAAACTTTGAAATGTTAATTTCTAACACTTTAATTTTTTCAAGAGTAGTGAATCACTCTATTTTGATGAATATTTCACTCAAAACACTTGTAAAAGTTTCTTAAATTTGTCTGAAGATCAATGAAATTTTCTTTAAAAATTAAAATAAAATTTTCTTGATTATAAAATGATTTATGCACTATGCATTATATGTAAATAATCATGCAAATCCTTAATTTATTAAAAATGAATAAAACAATATTATAAAAGATTACAGTGATTTGTTTATGCATTGAGTAACTTCATTTTTCTTGTTATTGGTTTACTTGACTTGAATTATTTTGAATCTCTCTTGCATTTTGTTTGGTGCTTCACTTTGCTGACTTTGATTTTTTGCCCACTTATCCCTTCCTTTATTAAACTTGATTGACAAATTAACTTACTAATATCGTTAACAATAAAAAATTAATAGTAACATTTTTTATCATCAAATTTGTGAATTGAAAGCTTACTTAATCTAATAAAAATATATATAAATCAAATCAAAGTAATATACACAATTAAAAGATCAAAATAAATTATAACTAACTAAAAGATTTGATTGATTATGATCATATCAAAAGACTCTTAACATCCGTCCTTAAGATGAGGATGAATCGAAGTATAGTAACGATCTTGTTCGTTTGTAAAAAATAAAAACCAAAGTGTAGTGATCATTTGTTAGTAAAAAGAGAATAACTGGCGTGATAAACAACTTTAGCTTACATGGTTATTAAGCGGGCAACGGGGAGCTCCAACATATACATTTGTTGACATGACGATTTTAATATAATATGACTGATAGTTAGTCAAACTGCATTACAATTATGAAAAACACAAATATAATTACTATGATACCATATTGAAATAATATATTTTGACTACGAGTGCATAAATTAAAGCACCGAGTAGTCAACAATTATAATAAAGAACAAAAGGTAGATGCATTTATTCTGAAAATTTAAGAAGAAGCAACATAGAGATATCGGTTGATAAGTTTAATTATGTGGTGGACACCAACCGGCTATAGCTAGCCAATCTACTGGTAGTAATTACGTCATGAATGACCTCATTGAGGCATACCAAAGCAAAGAGTCGAATGACTTTGATACACTATTATGTAATAGCATACTTTGAAAGTGTAAAGAAAAGTGGGATGGTTGAGCACAAAATCATTTGTTTAAGGTTTCCTAGTGCTTCCAGATAAGCTTTATTTTGTCTTTATGGAAAACTACAAAATCTATCATTAGAAAGTGCCGTAACCTAAAAGTAAAAGGATTTAAATCTATGTTATCCCTCGCTGGTGCTAAGAGCTACAAAAAAAATATGCATCTGAACTCTTTTTCCAATTGTCCTTTTTTACTTAGCTCTTTCATTTCATGTCGATTTTACTATTTCTTGAAGTGGAATGCCGAGAAAAGCATGCACGACATCATGGTTGAATTTTATTTTTTTTTTTAATTTGAAGCTAAATAATTAAAATTCATCAAACATTTACACTATAAAAATAGATTAATATAATATTTTTCCTTTTATCATAAAAAATATATTGTTTCATGAACTAAAAAGATGGAATATTATGCGATTTTTTTAAAGTACAACTGCACTATGAAAAGTTTAGTACTCAGAAAATAAGAGAAGCCATGAAAAGTGTGGCAGAAAATGTTAAATTTCATTGGTTTGCAAGCAATAGAATAGTGAAATGCATGGAATGATGAGACCGTGACTGGACCACTCTTCCACCGCTAGTGCAATCGACCACATCTCAACTCAGTCTATTCATCATGTTATATGCCTTGACTTCCCACCGTCAGCTTACTAATCTATACTTAGTGCTTTAGAAAATTATTTATTCTCAATGGCCAAAAAGAAGAGTCAATGGCGGATTAACGTTAATGCGTCGAAGAGCAAAAACACCATTTTGATATTAGTCAATCTAGTTATTGTTGTCCTTACAAAAACAAGAGTGGAAAAGAAATCGTCGACACCTTTGTCATTATTTGATTTTGCTAAAAAATTATATATTTTAATGTAGTTTTAAAAATATTATATTTTACCAGATGAAAATAAGTATTATCTTCGTTAATTTTTTATGATATTTGAAACATCACATAAAGATACGAAGTTTGTATTCATTTAATATAATACGTTATTTTTAAATATTAAAATAAGAACAAATCAAATTACATATAAGCTTTGTATCTTTTACTTAAAAATTTTAATAATACATAATTATGATATTACTTTAATTTAATAAGAAGATAAATAATTTGCACCTTTATTATGCTTGGGCTTCAGAACAAGCATTTAACATATCTAAAACTTATTTTGATAAATTGATCACTTGATAACTAAATGATGAGAATTACAAGACAAATACAGTGATTGATCATCTTCGTTTAATTGCGCACTATAGTGTCATCTTCGTTAAAAACAAAGCCTTAAATTGGACGATTTGCCGAATTGAAAGAGAAGAGAATGACACCATTATCATAGTACATGTACTACAATGTTTGTTAAATCCTAGTGATTAAGTGCCTTTGACGCATGAAATGGATTAATCAAAAAGCCACCAGTCAACTGCACACGCTGATAATTGTAAACTAAGGACTTTTGGTTGAAGGTCAAATCAGATCATTTGTCAATATTTTGTGTGCTTATTTTATGCCAATTTCACTTTCACATGGAAGGAAGAATCAGAGACTACAAGGATAAATTTATAGCAGCCACCCATATTGGATTGAACTAGCTTGGGTCGGCATCAACTCACCTTTGTTTATTCGGTCTCAACCTCAAAATAAACTTAGAATATTGAATCGTGTACTTGCCCCAATCCTTTTACTGCAGACTACAGTCAAGACGTCATAGGAATTGGGTCGACAAAGTTTGGACAAACTGATGCACGAACTCATGCTCTGACGGGGCAAAGTGCGAGGGAGCAGAGCAACCAACGAAATGTCGAAATTTAAAGTCTTATACATAGTCTCATTAATTACTAGCGAAATCAGGTATGATTAATACAGGAAAGGATAAACCAATTTTCAGGAAATCATGTATGATTAATTTGCATCAGTTCACGTCTATGAGAGGTCGGAATCCTTGAGAAATTATAAGTGAATATAATAAAAAATACTGAAATACTAATATTTATTAATTAATAACAATTCTTATGTTCCTGTATATAATAAACTTTTTTAAAATGATTATGTTTTCATGTGGATATGATCAATTAAAAGCGATAAGATGAGATCATTGAATGAAACTTGAATTTCAAGATTTGTCATTAGTGGACAAAGAAAACTAGAGTACTTTTGGATTCAAAAGTGTTTGGCATATGAGACGGTAAAAAAAACTCTGAATTTACGCTTTTTTAAAAGAAAATATAAAGTATTGCAAAAGTGCCCCAATAATTATCTTTTTTTAAATTTTTAATATATACTTTTAGATAAATGTGCGTCCTTTGTAATCTAATTACTTATGAGACCCACTACAACTTTATTCCTCCTAGATGACATATTATCTTACTAATTTAGAAGTTTAAAATTTTTGCATTCTATTCTTAAAAAATCTTCAATCTCACACAAGGGGCATGAAAACTTTTTTATTGAAAATTTGAGTTTAAATGAAAAGTTAAGTATTAAAATTCAATTTATATATTAAAATCAGATATTAGTATAATAATAAAATCTATCAATGTTAATTAATGGTTGGAATCGAACTCCTCTTCTTCAGCTCTATTCAATAAAACTTGAAATTCATAATAAGAAATTTTAAAATTTTTTGGTTTTTCGTTTCTATAAGATAACGTGTCAAGAAATCTTTTGACATATATAAATATATCGAAATAGATTCTCATTTAATAAATATATTTATTAATCCTTAAATTTTTGACTCTTTTAGTAAAAAAATTTTAATTAAACTTTTTTAATAAGTGTCTTATTAGGCGCAGAAGATCTCATCCATTCTAAATTGTGCTAATTCATAACACATACATATAAACTAAAAATGTACATATGAAAATTCATTCGAGGAGAATCAGAATGTGTCAAGATAAATATAATTACTCTGAGAAGAATAGATACACTGCTCGTATTAATACAAGCCATCTGCGAGAAGAAAAAGCTCGCTGGACTCAATTCACAAGGCTACGATAACGTGGCAACTTCACAGTTTATATACTTTTTAATAATATTTTTCCATTGCAATATGGTGAGTGAAGAGAGAGCATATAAGAGAGTAATCTTTCAATCAGCGGATAACCATCTTTATCTTTTTCGCCTTTCACTTCATTCCTGGATTTAGAGCTTAAAATAGAAAATTTCACAGCGTTTTGCAGAAACAGAACACAACAAAGTAAATAGTGTAATAGAATAGGGTTGGAAGTCCATAAAACAAAGGATAAATTATGAATTAAACGATTTCGCAGAGAATTGAAAAAACTTGAGATCAAAACACAAAGTTTAAGATGTTTTAGGCGTGTTGTACACTTTCCTTAAAGTGTTATTTGCCCCAACTATACTTGTAAATTAGGTTAAAGGCAAATTACTTCTAAGATACAAAGAACACAAGAACATTCAAGTTGCAAGAGTATGAATGATTTTCAAGAATTATGATTTGTTTATGACAAGTCACAACTCTTGGAAAGGGAGCAATTCTTCAGAACAGTCACATTTGTTCACGACAATCATGTCTGTTCACGACAAGTCACAACTTTTAGAAAGGAAGCAACTCTTCAGAACAATCACATCTATTCACGACAAGTCGTAACTTTTAGCAAAGAAGCAACTCTTCAAAACAGTCATATCTGTTTATTACAAGTTACAACTTATAAAAAGGAAGCAAACTTTCATTTCCTAACTTTGACTTTAACTACTTATATCACAAACTAATTTTCAACAGATAGAAGTTGAAAGTACTAGTTAGAACAATGGATGGATACTCGAGTTGCTAAAAGTAGAAAACTCTAGGATCTGGACTTGGGATCTAAAGGGAAACAACTTAAACTAGGATTAAATTCAGCAATGACAGCTCCGAGAAGATCATTTCGTAGAAAGCAGAGTACACCTGGAGAAGAAAATTTAAAGTTGCTTTATAAAGAATTTGTTTTAGCTGACCAAATTATGGTTTTCTAAGGAATTTTATTAAACCATACAGCTAACAAAAACCCATCAAGTTATGTCTGTTGGAATCCAAGAGTTAAATGACCAAATGAATGCACTCAACTGGAGTTATCATTTGAAGATCAGTGAAAGACAAAGAATATGTGAAAAAGGGGAAAGAAAAAACTAGAGTAAATAATCACTAACCTTAGTTTCTGAAATTTTTTATATATGTTAAAGCTGAAAGAATGTTAAATTGAAACTGAAGGACATCAAAACTTAGAATAATGGCAAAATGATCAACAAACGAAAAATCTGCAAATGATGTTATAACTAATAAACAAAATTAGGGTAGGATATATGCTTGGATTTGGTGCCTTCTTCGCTAGAATTCCTTGGAGAAGGTAAGACTAGTTCGCAATTTCGCAGCAACCATATCATAGTTGTGTAGAAAGGGAAAAGAAGGATTTCGCTGACGGGCCAATCATCCGTTAGGTTTTACGGGCCTGTGTTTGTAGACCTGTTCGTCCAAAAAGAAAAGCTTATCAGGGAATGCATCGCAAGATTACATAGTATCAAGATTCCAGGTATGTTGCTCCCGCTCCCTCCACCAGTTCGTTTTCCATTAAATGCTACTCGTTGATTTTGTGATATGGCTCTCTCCATAACCTCCTTATTTGTGAAAAAAAATAGTTAAACATAAATTTAAGAAACCAGTAGGAAAATGAGTTAATTGTAATATAAAATAAGATAATTTAACAAGTGCCGTTCGCTTCCTCTGACTAATATAATTCTTACAATTTAATCAAAAGCAATGTCTCATCATAGTGATAAGTAATTAATATAATTCTTGAAATATTTAGCTTTAATCAAATTAAATTTAGCAAATTGAAATCAATGAATCAAAATATATTTGATAGAGTTAAATTTGTATCATTTGGATATGATCAAATTTGATCTTGACAAAAAAAAATTTACTTCGACAAACTCTATTAGATCTACTTAATTTGAAATTAAGTCTTTGAGTAACCGATAAGGCTATTCTTTTATGACCGAAAAGTCAAAGGTTCAAGTCACGAAAACAGTCTCTTTATACAATAAAACAAAGGTTACGTATAATTGATGACTCTCCCCGATTCTCCTATTTTGACAACAATTTCACTTAATTGGTATAATAGACTGAAAACAATTGTCCAATTATGAAAAAAAATCTAAATATGTAATTGAGTTAAAGTAAAATCCATATTATTATGAAGTTTAAATTTTAATATTTGGGTCAAACTTTTCTCAAATTATTTGAAAATTAAAATTTGAATATAAATTATAAATTATATAATAAATTTAATTTAAAAATAAAATAAGAGTTAAACATCATCTTTATTTTAAACTTAATTAGAATGGACTTTATGTATGTTGTGCAAAATGAAAAGCCAATCGAGCATTTTGGTTACATACTTTTTGTTTGAGAATTGGGATATACAGACTATTGCCTCTATCAATTTCAAATTTTCGCATTTTATGAATCCTAATGCAAATTTCTTCCTCCTACAGGGGCACAACACGATAATGAATCAAAGCCATATTTAGCTTGATCATATCACTATCAACATATCGATAAAGATAAACGCCAAATTGATGAAAACATCCTCAACCAGATACTATAATGAAGCTACAACTCTTATTAAGAACATACAGTAATCACAATTATGAAATATAAACTTTCAATATATCATTAAAAAACTAAAAAAGGGGGTCTTCTTTTCCTTCCACCTGAGCTGCGAGAAAAAGGCCCAAAACTAATTCCAGTGAACAGTGGAGCTTTACAGGGTCTTTCTGTCCAGGTGCAGTTACTCCATATCTTCACAAACATATCTGTTTCACTGAATTTCTCTCAAAGATAATGTCTAAATCGTTACGCCTTTCGTGCAGGTTAGAACTTACTTGACATTTCAACTAACAACTCACATAATTGAGTTATAATAAAATATCAAAACTACTAAAAAATCAAAACGTGATTTTTTTAATAATATTTGTTGCGTAAGTTATTAAAAATGAAGAACTTTACAACAATATTCACATACTTTCTAAATTCTTATTTGCATGAACAGTTTAACCTATGGGTACTTAAAAATGTTTTAAATAGTAACCTATCACTATCTCAGATGCTACATTTATCTTAAACTAGTCATGCTGTCATGCCAAATATTAAATCATATACCACCAAGCTATTTTAAAAATGCTAAAAAACTAGAAAAAGTTTTCTTTAACATAATGTCATTTTAAGAAGCATAATACTAAGTGTTACGAAGTATTGATTATATATAAAATATCGCTATACGTTTGGAGGGCAGTGGGCTGATAGCTATGCATTGTTTTGCAGTTCACGTGGATGAGATTAAAAAATACAAATAAAGGATGCATGTCCTTTTAGGATTCACATAATTTTAATTTACTCCCTACATCAAATGGTAAAAAGCTGAGTACCATCTCCTAAAGCGATGGATCCTTTAAAACAACCATTTAACAGGCGTACTTTGTTAGTGAAGTTTTGTTTTGTATAAATGTAGCATTTGTGATTCTTTTATCTATATATAACATGGTACGTATTATTCATAAAATATATGCATTCCACAATTATATACGGACAATATTAACTCCCAGAGCCACTATCATTGATTGTAATAACCCCAGAGCTTATTTATCTCTCCAAACGACTTGAAATTGGTATTTTGTGACTCACGTCTTGACTGTAAAATTGTTTTAATACCTTTATTTACTTCTGAAAAGACATCTTGTCCGTGACATATGTGAGCATTTAATTCTTGTAGGACTATTTTAACCCAAGCAAGACGGCAAGTGCATATTCTTGTAACAAGATCTTCTGTTCTCAAATACCATGTTCTGTGCAATTTCATCCATTCAATTTTAATTTATTTATTGCAATGAATGGATGAGATTGCTTTTGGAGCAAGGCGAACAGATTTTCAGGAATAAAAAATATGTTCTCCATATTCACATTTTGTTATCTAGTATTGGATTGGATATTGGCCGGAAAGTTGTTCTTTGTCTCCCCAAGTTCCTATGTTTGAAATCTTGAATTGTGATTAGTCCTTACACAGGATAGATGTTCACTTCAAGCCAATCATTGTTTGCCAAAGGATCCAAAGAGCTTAGAATTTAGGCTAAAAGCTTAAATTGGGCCTAACGTTTTTAATTTTGATCAGTTTAGGACTTAAACTTTTTACTTACTTAATTATGGTCTAAATTTTCACGAGCCTGTTCAATTTAAGGATTTTTTATACAGAAATTAGGACGTATCATACACACGACATTATAATATATAACGTGGCATCGTTAACATATTTTTAAATGATACGTAAAAAAAAGTAAAAGATAACGTGGAAAGGTAAAATGAAATTAAAATTTACAGAACCCTAAATCCCTAATATTCATCGATATCCATCTTTCCTCTTTGACACATCTTCACCGCCAGCCGATCCATGCTCCAGTTTTCTTTCAAGGGGTTCTCTTGTCTGCTTCACGCATCATCTCGCAGATCCGCCTTTCAGTTTCTCTCCAACAATCGCCAAGTATGTTTGATATACTCATTACTTTGGTCTTTTTTGTATTATCTTTCAACCTAGATATAATACACCTTCACGATATTGTCCCAAATGGGTTTTTTCGAATGAATGCCCCTTAAGTAAGATTTGTGATGGACTTCACAAACGTCTTCAATTTTATAGCGAGGATCTTAAAAATTACTTTATATACTGTGTGCAATAGGAAACAAGGAAAATACTTAGTCAGAAACAATTTGGAAGCCTTTAAAGATAGACAAGGTAGAAAAGCTAAATGTGAAATATGACCTAGAACATAGGCATGTCAAAGCCTATAATCCACGTTCTAGATGATTATAGAGAATCAATATGATGTATAGTTTTTGGCATGAACATGTTTGCAATAAAAAAGCCTTTTTAAAGAGATGTATAAACCATAAAAGGACAAGTAAAGTGTAGTTTAGTTTGGCTTCCTTTCATATTATAATTAGGGTTAGAGATGTTTAAGGAGAAAGAGCCCTAGAATACACATCTTATAGTACTTTTCAACAAGATTAAAGATTATAATCATTATAAGAACGCATAACAATTCAGAAGATAGAGATCATCATTATGGGATACCTTTGAAATGAGGTTTTCTATCTTTTATTTATTATTATTGTTAGGATGATTTTTGTCTGAGTTTTCTTTATATCTAGATTATAAGTAATCATATTTTATCTTGTTATAGATGTATTTTGGTTATCTAATTAAGATTTCTATATCTGAGAAATATATGAGTTGCTCTTAATGTTATTTAAATATAGTTATATGATGATTTTAGTATTAAGGTGGCATTTTATAAGGATTTATATAACTTAGTATATTCTTAGATGAGTTATATATATATATATATATATGAGGTTAGTACGTAATGCCACAATGTATCAAACAATTATATTATCTTTTCAACTTATGTTTGCTAACATATTCTATTAAGTGGCACTCTTGTACAATCATTATCCATATTCCTTCACCATACACATCCACGTCTAAGATATTTATTCACTATGTTGTTCATATATACCTTTTAAACCATATGTTTGCAATGAATTAGTTGGTTGATATAATTGCTATGAATATGTTAAGCATCATGTGTTGTGCTATGCTTCAATTTCTCATTTTGACTTCAGTGTTTCCTTTCACCATTTTGACTTTATCTCTTGCTTTTCATGGGGTTGGTCATTCCGATTTGAAAAAATGACATTTATTAAGGTAACTTTGAGGTTTCACTATGGGGGATGTTTTGTTAATATGGCTGATAATGTTAGGTATGAGAGTGGTTTTGTGGATAAAATTCAATTTGATCCTGACTTAGTCAGCTACTTTGAACTGGTTGATGTATGCAAGAGAAGTGGTATAACAATGTGAAAAAGATATTTTATCTTATGTTTGGTTTTAAACTGTGCAATGGTTTGAGGGTTGTACAAGATAATGCTGGTATGTTAGATATGGTTACTCAGATGATGGGTATAGGTAGTATTGATATTTATATTAGACATGGTGTAGATACCCCTGTTGAAATGATTGAGGATGAATGTAACGAGCTTAATCAGAATAATATAGTTGAAGATAATGGTGAGAATGTTAATAATGTAAGGTTTAGAGGTAATGTAGATAATTTAGACAATATCTCAAATGTGGAGGATGAAGATGATGCAGATATGGAGAGTGAAGATGATGCAAATATGGAGGATGAAGATGATGAAGAGGATTTAGAGTAAGGAGATGAAGATAATGGTCGAGATGAAGATGATGGAGACTATGGACAATATGAAGATGATGCAGGTGATGTAGATGAGGTAGTTTTGTTTGAATATTATGATAGTGATGAATATAGAGAACTTTTTAGTGATATAAATGATATGGCAGATGATGCTACTAGGAGGAAAAGAAAATACCCTGTTTATGATGAAAATGCAACTGAGCCTTACATTGAATTAGGGATAATTTTTCTTAATCATTTGCAATTTAAGCGTGTAGTTAGTTTGTTGTCCATCAAAACAAAGAGGGTTGTCATGTTTACCAAAAATAAGCCCAAATTTGTCCAAGGTAAATGTAGGACAGAAAACTGCCCTTTGTATATATATGGAGCATTTGATAGGAAGTTGCAGTCATTTCAAGTTAGGAAATTTATGGCACTTATGACTGTAATAGGGTATATACAAATCCTAAGATGAACATCAACATCTTATCTGACTTGTTGAAGGATAAACTTAAAAGGAAGTTGTAACATCCTTTCCCCATACTAAGGGTTAAAACCCTAGATTTCTGTAAATGAGAAATAGCAATGAGAAAATTAAAAAATGCATTTCATGTTCATGCATAATATTAGCATACACACACACGTGATTGTTGAAAATTACACACATTACAATGACTGTTTATGCACTCATTTGACATTTTCCAGGTATAATCGATTTTTTTAATGTGATTATGATGTGAATTGTGGATTATATATCTTGGAATTTAATTTGGTGAGTATGACTATTGATTTAGAATTTTTGGTGAATTTTTGAGATTTATAAGTATGTTTGCACTAAAAAAATGTCAAGTGGCAAGACAATTGATATATGGCAGTGGAAATAAATGTCAAATGGTAGTAGATATTTTTGATAAATGATATTAAGATTTAATGACAAGTGTCATTGAAAATTATGAGACAATTAGATTAGAATTTAGAGACAAATAAACTAGTTATTAAAAGAGGCCAAATGGAGTCCATAATAAAATGACAAGTGGCAAGTAACAAGTGTCACAATAGTTGCCACTCACCACTCACGATGCTTTCTTCTTTGAAAGAACAACATCCTTGTCTTTCACTTATACTTTTATCACTTGTTCTCATCTTCTTCATTCATTTCATTTCTTTATCTCACGAAACTCAACCCAACTCTCTCATATTGATTTTGTCAAAATCCTACACTACCACTTCAAGATCCTTACTATCTCTTCTTGTTACAAAGAAAAAATAGCCTATTCCTTCTTAAATGTTGATGATCGTGTATTATGGAGTAGCTAGGTTTTACGTGAGTTGAAGAAGCTTGAGAGCTAAATCAAGTAAGTATCTTGATGATCTTATGGGTTGTGTTAAAGAGAAATATTTTGATGATAGTTAGAAGTTGATAGACCGTAAAATGGTGATGAGCATATGTTGAAACAAGAGTGAAGAAATAAGCATATAGATCTCTTGTTTTTGCATATATGATGAATAATAATTTATAAGTTGATATAGAGATGTTTTTGAGATTCAATGATCGTAAAAATGGTGGTTGAAGAGTGATGATATGTTGATGAAGACATGAATAATTATTAATGTTCTGTTTTCATATAATGATAAATGATAGATCATGTATTATTTTATGGATGAGTAATAATAAAATTGGTGTTTGAATAAGAATTGATAATTGATGAATAAAAAGATGAGTATATGACCAAATTTTGTATTTAGAAAGAGTGCAGAAATTTTGAAGAAGGAAGGATATGTTTTGGATATATGAAAGCCATAAGTTATAAGTTGTTTGTGAGGATATAAATTGAGCTTTGAGGCTAAAGAAAAGAATAATGTAGCATCTTGAAATGAGAAGAACTAGGATGAAAGTTTAGAAATAAAGTGAATGTGATAATGGAGTTGAATGTGTGAAGAAAAAATTTATGAATGTATATGTATATTGATATTCTATTTTTGTGTTTATGATCAAACATAGATTATGATTTGTTTATGAATGATATTGAGATAGAGATGAGGTGAGAATAAAGGATAAATGAAGTATAAATGATTAATGTAGCACAAGATGGTTTGGTTATAACATATGAGAGTTTAAACTATGGAAATCATGAAGAAAAGAGTTGGAAATTTTTGAATAACAAAACCCACGATCATGGGAATGTCCCCACGATCGTGGGAATTGAAAGGAAGGCAAAAATGTGTTTTGTTGATGAATCCCACGATCGTGGGATGGCCTCCACAATTGTGGGAATAGCCTAAATGTGAAATATGCTTCTTTTATATGTGGTTTGAAGCAACAAATGGTTGGGAACTTTCCTATAGAGCATCTAGGCTTGAATGAGACTTGAAATGAATCTAATTGATGAAGGATTAAGTGATTAAATGTGTGAAATGTTTAGAGTGATAAATGAGGTTATAGCTTAGTGAATGAATTATTGATATCAAAGTACCAAAATCTGGAAAATTATGAGTATAATAGGAATGAAGGGGTTCATATAAATGTTAATGTGATTCAAAGAAGATGAGAAATGTGTATTAAGTAAAGATGAATGAGAAATTAAGTATTATGAGATCTTATAATGCTAGAGAAAGGATTGGAGAGCATGTATATGATAGATATATGATTGAATTGTGATAATAGAATAACTAAGTTCTTAGAGCTATGAATTTAAGTGTAAGCTAGACATACACAAATGATATCACTTAAATGATCAAGAAATGAGAATAAAGGAAACATACATGGAATAGTCAAAATTGAGTATGCATTATACATTACATAAATATATATTTGTACAATTGAATGTTTATGTGATTGTGCAATTAGTAATGTGTATATTGCATGTAGTTGATACACAAGATTGAAAGTCTGCATCCAGACGTTTTCAGATCATGGAAGCAAATGCTAACCTGGAGCGTACTGTGAGTCGACCTATATGGTCTTACTTTAATTGATTGTTGTGTTTAAATTTCTATATTGCATTGATATTGATGTGAATGTGATTGTGCTGATTCTGGACATAGATAGTTCGAGGAGTTTGATAAATGTGAACATATTGGAAGTGCTTCATTGAATGTGAATGAGCAAGGAATAAGCGATTCTCAACATATTTTTTGAATTCCGGACTTAGGTCTGATGATATGTGAAAGTGAATATGTAAAGTGGGATAAAGTGATTGATTGAACTTATGTGATTTGAGGCATTCCATTACATGAATGCATGATCAGATAAAGGCAGTTGTGACCGGAGTAGCCACCGAAAAAGAGCTTAAAGCTCAAAAAGTGATTAAGAGCCAAAGGTTCACTATTTATAATGAGCCCGATATCCCCAATGGATACAGGACAGTTATAGGAACTCGGTTACAACAACGTAATAATGGAAAGTGAGTCTCATGAGCATTGCATATATATTTGATATGTATGTTTAAATGATTGAATTGTACTATTTGAATTGTTTTGAATGTGAAATGTGAAATAAATGAATAAAGTGTATTTGATGCTACATGATGAATTAATGAAGTGATGTGCTATATGTGTTATGTAACATCCCCTCACCAATTGCTAGTGAACAGTGACATATGCATGCATTCATACATGCACATGCATAATAGATAAGTGAATGTTGCACATGAATTGTTTGTACATGCATACATGACTTTTCCCGGTTTTTGGAATGTGATTAAGT
>JANZXP010000196.1:46838165-46860491 GCA_027576715.1 Erythroxylum flavicans | reverse complement strand
TGGGTGTAAAAATAAATGGGTTTATGTTCTGGTTTTAATATATTAATGTGGTTAATAAAGAGCATTTATGATGATATCTTAAGATTAAATGATAATGATAGAGGAGTTGAATTATGATGATTTATGGATGAGAAAGTAAGTAGGTTTGGGTCATATTTTTGAATATATGATGAACAATAGATCATGAGTTGTGTTACAAATGTTTTTGAGAGAGGTTGGTTATGAAAATGATGTTTTAATGAGAATTGATAGTTAAAGAATGTAAAGATGAGTTTGACTTAATTGTGTTTATAGAAAGAGTGTAGAAATTTGAAGAAGGAATGATATGTTTTGGGTATATGAAAGCCATAAATTATAAGTTGTCATGTGAGAAAAACTAAAATGGAGCTTTGAAGCTAAAGAAAAGAATAATGTAGCATCTTGAAATGAGAAGAACTATGATGAAAGTTTAGAAATAAAATGAAGGTGATAATGGAGTTAAATGTGTGCAGAAAAATTGATTCATGTATATATACGTTGATATTCTTCTTTTGTGTTAATGATCAAACATAAATTATGATTTGTTTATGAATGACATGGAGATAGAGATGATTTGAGAATCAAGGGGAAATGAAGTAGAAATGATTAATGTAGCATAAGATGGTTTGGTTATAACATATGAGAGTTTAAAATCTAGAAATCATGAAGAAAAGAGATGGAAATTTACGGATAACAAAACCTACGATCGCGGGAATTGAAAGGAAGGCAAAAATGTGTTTTTATTGATGAATCCTACGATCGTGGGATGGCCTCCATGATCTTGGGAATGACCCTAAAAGAGAGATGTTATCTTTACGTGATGGTTGGATCAACAAATGATAAGGTACTTTCCCATGGTTAATCTAGGCTTGAATGAGACTTGAAATGAATTTAATTGATGAGGGACTAAGTGATTAAATGTGTGAAATGTTTAGAGTGATAAATGAGGTTATAGTATAGTGAATGAATTGTTGATATCAAAGCACCAAAATGTGGAAAATTATAAGTATAATGGGAATGAAGGTGTTTATATGAATGCTAATGTGATTCAAAGAAGATGAGAAATGTGTATTAAGTAAAAGTGAATGAGAAATTGGATATTTTGTGATCTTATAATGCTAGAAAAAGGATTGGAGAGCATATATGTGATAGACATATGATTGATAATATTAGAATGGCCAAGTTCTCAAAAATGTAAACCTAAGTTCAAATTAGACTTATATGAGTTTTGAAGTATGAATGATCAAGAGATGAGAATAAAGAAACATACCCGGAATAGTCAAATTGAGCATGCATTATATATTACACATATACATATGTGTATAATTGAATGTTTATGGGATTATGCAAATTAGCAATATGTGTACAATGTGTGTATTGCATAAAGTTGATACGCAGAATTGAAAGTTTGCATCCAGACATTTCCGGATAATGGAAACAAATGCTAATCTAGAGCATACTATGAGTTGACCTAGATGGTCTTACTTTAATTGCTTGTTCTGTTTAAATTTCTGTATTGTATTATTGCTGATGTGAATGTGATTGTGATAATTCCAAACATTAATAGTCCGAGGAGCTTGATGAATGTGAACATATTGGAAGTGCTTCATTAAATATGAATAAGCAAGGAATACGTGATTCTCAACATATTTGTTGAATGCTGGACTTAGGTCCGATGATATGTGAAAGTGAATGTGTAAAGTGAAATAAAGTGACTGATTGAACTTATGTGATTTGGTGCATTTCATTACATGAATGCATGATCAGATAAAGGCAGTTATGACTAGAGTAGCCACCGAAAAGAGCTTAAAGCTCATAAAATGATTAAAAGCCAAAGGCTCACTATGTATAATGAGCCTAGTATCCCTAATAGATACAGGACAATTATTAATGAGCCCGGTATTCACAATGAATACGAGACAATGAAAAAGGCACTCGATCACAACAACGTAATAATTGAAAGTGAGTCTCATGAGCATTGCATATACTTTTCATATGTATGTTTAAATGATCGAATTGTACTGTTTGAATTGTTCTTAATGTGAAATGTGAAATAAGTGAATATAGTGTTATTTGATGCTACATGATGAATTAATTAAGTGATGTGCTATATGTGTTAATACTTATCTGCAAATTGACTGTGAACTATGAACTATTTGTGTTATGTGATATGAGTGAGCCATCGAGGATGGTCCACTCACTGAGTTAGCAAAACTCACCAAAATTGCAATGGTGTATTTCAAGCTCAGAGGAGATATCCAGTTAGACAAACTGGAGTATAGTCACTGCATTCGGAGAAGAGATAGAGGTCAGGATCAGTTCGCATCTGCATATGTTTTCCAGCATTTTTGTATTAATAAGTGTATTCGCAAATACTATACAATGTGTATGTGAATAATTTGTTTGTGTAAGGACTTTATGACTGGAAGTGTTTTGTATTTATAATGGGCCCAAATGACAAGTGGAATTTTGAAGATATGTTTATTGTTTGTAAAACTTGTGACTGAAAATGTTTATGACTAAAATAGGCCATAAATGATTATTGGTTTTTCTGAAATGCGTATGACAAATTTTGCAATGAGTATGATTGTTTGACTATTCTATGATGCCACCTTTGTAGAGTATGTTCTTGAATACCATCGGTATGTTCAGGAATATGCCCTATAAGAGTAGGGTGCTACAGAGTTGGTATTAGAGCCCAGGTTTAGAATCTTACATGGGCATTTTTCAAAGTTTGTGTCAAAGTACATGCATTGTAGACATGTCATAGCTGGTAGTGGCAACTGATCCCTAGTCTAAGTTGCATTTACATGAGTCACACACATGAACATTCGTCAAGAGTTGAGCTGTTAGAAACAATAAGAAGAATGATTATTTGTCAGAGTGTAAGAAAGTGAAAGTTTGTGGATATCTGAAAATAAGAAATATTACATAGTTTGATATAATGGGCAACGATCAAATACATTTGTGTTTGTGGTTGTATAGTCAAATAAGATATCAATATTGTATTGTGGTAATATATCATTGACTGTGATATAGATGTGAATATCTTGTCATGAATTGATTGAGGAAAGTAGAGATATAAGTATAAATGACAAGATTAAATATGTACAAACAAAGTGGAATGAAAACAATAATTTATTATGACCTTGAGAAGATGAACTTGGAATTGAAATGATTGTTTGATTAATGTGACATGAGTTATGATTTAGCATAAGAATATGTTAGTGGAATTGAGATCGAAGTGTCATGATGATTATGCATCTATAATTCTGAATTGATAGAGAACATACATATGGAGGATGAAATAAATGATAGCTAGAAGATGAGATAAATGATAGTGATATATGTAGAAATTTTCAAGGTTAAGTTGAATTGTTATCATGAGTATATGTCAAATAATGTGATTACCTGGACAAGTGATATTATTAAGCACTTATGTATTATATGCTTGGAAATGGAGTAGGAAGTGATCTATAATTTATTGAATACTTTTTTAGTCATAATTCCCATAGTTAAAATTCTGAGATGACACGGAGTAACGCATTAAAGCGTTTAAAGTGATCAATTGAGGATAGATTGAAAGTGTAAAAGATGTTACTATGTTGATGAGTTCGAGGAAATAGAAGTAGGGCACGATCGTGGCATAGTCTCCACGATCGTGGCCGAGATTATTTGATTCTATCACGATCGTGGCACACTCCCCATGATCGTGGCCAGTTCCACAAGCTTCTATTACGATTGTGGGAAAGTCCACCACGATCGTAGGTAGGCATAAAAGGAGAAAAGATGTCTAGAATCAATTGAAATTAAAGTATCATTGGCGTACGATATTAATTGGTGACGTTTCAGAAATACATCTTTAGATCAGATGTAATGATCTTAATGGTACATACCAAAGTATAAGAGTAAATGAATATGCCTCCTATTTCACTGAGTTTTATTATAAAATATTCTGATCGTGCAAGATATGACAGTAATTGATCCTATTGAGATATTATGAATAGTTGAAAATTGATCTTATTGAGGTATTTTGAATGGCTGTAAAGTGATGATGAATATAGTTAACTGATAAAGAGTATGCAAAGAGTATAGATGATTGAGGAGAGAAATCTTCTTTTGATAGAGACTTTTACTGAACGATATCATTTAGTCAATGTTCCATTTCTATAAATGAATGACTATTGAACAAATTAGAAGTGAATATTGAAGTCCCATTTCTAACTGAGACTCAAGCATAAGAAGTTGAATATGCTACAAAGAGTACATGTATTTTGTTGATGTAAGGTAGCCCAATTACATTATTAGGTTCATGAAATTAGGATGATATTATTGCTATTGATAAAGGAACTTCGGTTCAAAATGTACTCGATATTTGTATATTCAGAAGGTACAAGTTAGATTTGACGTTTATGTTTGGAAAAATTAAGACTTGTGAATAAATTGAAATGTGTGGAGAAACTAGTAAGAATGGTTTGACATTAGAATAAGTCGATAAAAAAATAAGAGGAAATCGAATGAATGGAGAAAATCATTCAAGAAAAGAAGTTAATTGGGAGATTGAGAAAAAAAACATGAGATAACATTACCCCATTTGAAGAATTAGTTACTTAAGAATTTCGAGAACCAGATATTGGCACATTGAGTTTTTAGCGATACCTATTTGGGTTGACAAATGCCCCTGACAGTATTCATGGCATTAATAAATAAAGTGTTCCAGCTTTGTTTGGATCAATTAGTGGATATATTGAATGTATTCGAAAAGTAGAGAAGAACAATTTGAATACTTGAAGTTAGTCTTACATATTATGAGGAAGAAACAATAATATGTCAAGTTCAGTAAGAGTGAATCTTAGCTTAATCAAGTTGTATGTTGCTTCATATAGTATTTGAACAGGGCATATTGTTAGATATTCCATCTAGATTTGGAGATTATGTAGTATATAATGGTGTTTCATACTAGAGATTGGGATGTAATCTGATCCAGCATAATAAAGTGATTTTATATGCATCGAGACAATTAAAGCCTCATGAGTTGAATTATTCGATACATGATTTAGAATTTGCTGCAGTAATAATTGCTTTGGAATTTTTGGAGACATTATATATAGGGTAAAACATTTCGGATTTATACAGATCATTAAAGTTTGAGGAAATTATTAAGTCAGAAAGAATTGAATACGAGACTAAGACAATGGATAGAGATACTTAAAGATTATAATCGTACAAATGAATATTATCCAGTAAAGCTAGTGTTATAACTGATGCATTAAGCAGAAATTCCTATAGCAGTATAGCACAAATTCAGATATTGAGGTTACCAAACCTTGTGTAATAATGAACATAGAATGTTGAGTTGCATTTGGGGCAAAATGAAGTGTTATTAGCTACATTGAATTTAAGATCAGTTTTGCATAAAAGGATTGGAAAAGCCCTAAGTGAGGATTCAAAATCTGTGAATTTTATTGAGAGTTTGAAAGTGAATTCAAATTTTGAGATTGAAATGGAAAAATGATACTTCGTGACTGAAGTAAGGAGTATGTGTATCTGATATAGATGATTAAGAGAAGAGATTTTTTGATGAAGCACACATAGCAGCCCATGCTATACATCCTGATAGTAATACGCTGAAACAACATTTAACGGCCAAGGATGAAGAATGTGAGTGGCTGAATGTGTGAATGAATGCTTGATTTGTCAACAGTCTTACTGTTGGAGATATGCTTATAGTTTATATTTTGGAGTTCCTAGGAGTATGGGATCAACATATAACCCTGATTGAATTTGATTATGACAATCGTTATCACAGTGGCATCGGTATGCTATCGTATGAGGCGTAATATGATAGAAAGATTCGTCCACCTTTATATTGGGATGAAAAGGACCTAAATATTGTTAAAAGGTCGAGATTGATTAAGATACTATTGACGAAATGAAATTAATCTGTAGTAGAAATTAAGTGATTCAAGAAAGACAAACGAGTTAGATGGATTAACACCGAAGATATGGAATATAGACAGATAGATAAAGTGTTTCTGAAAGTACCACCTTGGCAAGGGATGCTAAAGTTCATTAAAAAGGATAAATTAAGTCGAAATGTATTGGTCCATATGAAGTTATTGGGGAAATAAGACCATTGACTTATGAGTCAGCCTGACCAATAAAGATGTCTCTAATTCACATTGTGTTACAAGAGTATGTTTAGGAGATATTGGTATGATCTGATCGATGTGTTATTGACATATGAAATTGAGAGTAATCTGTGTTATATGAAGGAACTAGTTAAAATAGTGGGATATCTGAATAAGTAAATGAAAAACCGAGTGATTTCATCAGTTATAATCCTTTGGGAGAAATTATTCGAGAGGAGGAGTTACATGGGAAATGGAAGAGATTATGAGAAAAACAATACCCCCATCAATTTAATCAATTAGATAAGAATTTAGAGAACAAAATTCCTTAAAGGGAAGAGAATTGTAACATCCCATTTCCATATAAAGGGTTAGAACCCTAGATTTCTGTAAATGAGAAATAACATTGAGAGATTAGAAAATTGCATTTTATACTTATGCATAATATAAACATACACACACATGAATTTGATTGTTTTGCATACATTACAATAATTGTTCATGCACTCATTTGACATTTTTTGGATATAAATGATTCTAATGTTATTATGATGTGAATAGTAAACAAATTGTGTTGAAAATTAGTTTGATGAATTATATTATTGATTTAGAATTTTTAGTGAAAATTTGGAAATTTTATGAAATTATGGGTATCTTTGGACTAGAAAAAATACCAAGTGACAAGGCAATTGATAAATTGTAGTAGAATTAAGTGTCAAATGACAGTAGAAATTATTGATAAGTGACATTAAGATTTAATGTCAAGTGTCATAGAAAATTGGGAGACAATTAGATTAGAAATTCGAAGACAAATGAACTAGTTATTAAAGAGCCAATTGGAGACCACAATAAAATGACAAGTGGCAAGTGACAAGTGGCACAACACTTGCCACTTACCACTCATTATGCTTTCTTCTTTGCAAGACCATCTCTTCTTTCATTTTGTTTTGACCAAATGCTCTCATCTTCTTCTTCTTCTCCTCTCTCAACCCACAACACTCACCAACCCTCACGATTTTTTATTTATGCCAACTCCTTCACTTCTTTCTTCAAGATCCTTGTTATCTCTTCATCTTGTCACTAGAAAACTTAACCTATTAACCCTTAAATGATGATGATCATGTGATGCTGGGAGCTAGGGTTTCTTGGAGATTTTTGAAGAAGCTTCGTGTGAATCAAGTAGGTAGCCTATTATTCTTCATAATTTGTAAAATAAAACATGTATGATGATGGTTGGTGATAGATTGATGAGTTAAAGGAAGTTGATCATATGCTATAACATGAATGAAGAAATGGATGTATAAATGTCTTGTTTTTGTACATATGATGATTAATAACTCATAAGATGTTGTTTGAGACAACAATTGATAAGATACTTTCCTATGGTGCATCTACGCTTGAATGAGACTTGAAATGAATTTAATTGATAAGGGATTAAGTGATTAAATGTGTGAAATGTTTATAGTAATAAATGAGGTTATAGCTTAGTGAATAAATTGTTGATATCAAAGTACCGAAATTTGGAAAATTATGAGTATAATAGGAATGAAGGTGTTCATATGAATGCTAATGTGATTCAAAGAAGATGAGAAATGTGTATTAAGTAAAAGTTAATGAGAAATTGGATATTTTGTGATCTTATATAATGCTAGAAAAAGGATTGGACAGCATGTATGTGATAGACATATGATTGATGATATTAGAATGACCAAGTTCTCAAAAATGTAAACCTAAGTTCAAATTAGACTTATATGAGTTTTGAAGTATGAATGATCAAGAGAAGAGATTAAAGAAGCATACCTAGAATAGTCAAATTGAGCATGCATTATTTATTATACATATACATATGTGTATAATTGAATGTTTATAGGATTGTGCCAATTAGAATTGTGTCTACAATGTGTATATTGCATGAAGTTGATACGCAAGATTGAAAGTCTGCATCCAGACGTTTTCGGATCATGGAAGTAAATGTTAATCTGGAGCATACTGTGAGTCGACCTAGATGGTCTTCCTTTAATTGATTGTTCTGTTTAAATTTCTATATTGTATTATTACTGATGTGAATGCGATTGTGATAATTCCAAACATTAATAGTACGGGGAGTTTGATAAATGTGAACATATTAGAAGTGCTTCATTGAATGTGAATGAGCAAGGAATAAGTGATTCTCAACATATTTGTTCAATGCCGGATTTAGGTCTGATGATATGTGAAAGTGAATGTGTAAAGTGAAATAAAGTGATTGATTGAACTTATGTGATTTGATGCATTCCATTACATGAATGCATGATCAGATAAAGGTAGTCGTGACCAGAGTAGCACCGAAAAAGACCTTAAAGCTCATAAAGTGATTAAGAGCCAAAGGCTTACAATGTATAATAAGCCTAGTATCTCCAACAGATACAGAACAGTTATTAATGAGCCCGGTATCCACAATAGATACGGGACAGTGAAAAAGACAATCGATCACAACAACGTAATAATTGAAAGTGAGTCTCATAAGCATTGCATATACATTTCATATGTATGTTTAAATGATCGAATTGTATTGTTTAAATTGTTCTAAATGTGAAATGTGAAATAAGTGAATATAGTGTTATTTGATGCAACATGATGAATTAATGAAGTGATGTGCTATATGTGTTAATACTTATTTGCAAATTGAATGTGAACTGTGAACTATTTGTGTTATGTGATACGAGTGAGCCATCGAAGGTGGTCTGCTCACTGAGTTCGCAAAACTCAACAAAATTGCAACGTTATTTTTTAGGTTCAGAGGATACCCAGTTAAACCAATTGAAGTATAACCACTGCCTTCGAAAAAGAGTTTGAGGTCAGGATCAGTTGGCATCTGCATATGTTTTATATTATTTTAATATTAAATGTTATATTTCGCAAGCATTATTTATTGTATAAATGAATTCTGTTTGTAATAACAGTTATGAATAAACACATTTTGTATTTGTAACAGGCCCAAATAATTACTGGAATTCTGATGATATGTTTATTGTTTGTAGCATTTACGACTGAAATTGTTTATGAATAAAATGGGCCGAAATGATTATGAGTTTTTTTTAAAATGTGTGTGATGCGTGAAAGAAAAATTTTCAATGAGTATGATTGACTGACTGTCCTAGTATGCCACTCTCGTGAAGTATGTTCTAGAATATCGATGGTATGTTCGGGAATATGCCCTATAAGAGTGGGGTGCTACAGGAGTCATTTTTAAAGAATGATGATATTAAATTTTACGTTAAGGATTGGTTTGGTGTTAAAGTGTATAAGAGTATGGTGAGAAAAACAAAAAAAAAAGTAGAAAGTGTTGTGATCAACATTGAAGAGGAGTTTGAGAAGTTTTGGTCTTATGCTAAAGTGATTAGGCAGACCAACCCAGGAAATACTATTACATTGACGATGTCTCAGCCAATTCCAACATCTCCACCTGTATTTGAAAGAATGTACATATGCTTAGAAGTTATTAAACATGGGTGCAGGCATTATCTTGGCTGAGATAGATGTTGGCTCAAAACCATAACTAAGGATGAATTTCTATATGCTGTGGGAAGAGATGAAAACAATTAAATGTTTCCTATTTCCTAGGCTATGTTAAAGTTGAGTCGACTGTCACTTGGAAGTGATTCATTGAAAAGCTGTAAGAAGATTGACCTCACTTTGGCTCTAAAATTGGTTGGATTATAATGACTGACCAACAAAAGGCAAAAGTTTCACATCAAATTTTTTTACTTTTATTTTTATACTATTTATGTGCATACTATAATTGTTATGAAATATACAGATTTGTGTCCAGATGCCTATTGAAATAGTTATATTTTTCCTTGCAGGGACTTGATAGAGTCATTGCAGATAGGGGTGGGCAAAAAACCTGAAAATCCTGAACTGCCCATAAAATCAAAGAAACCGGGCCAAACCAAACCAAACCAATGTGATGGATGGTCAGTTCAGTTTTGGATATTGAAAAATCGACTATATCAGTTCGGGTGCGGTGTAGGCAAAAATTTTTCCAAACCAACCTGAACCAAACCGATCAACTAAAAACAAAAAAAGTTTGTATTTTTTATACTTCTAACTCTAGGTATATAAGGTAAGTTTGCAACTTCGCAAGTATGACAATCACCCAATAGGTCCTAAAATGAAATAAAAATGTTGGACATGTACTAAAATTGACCCAAAATTTAAGGCCCAAGATTAGGGCCCAAACCGATTGAAGTAACCGAACCGAACCACAAGGCAAACCTAATTTTCGGTTTCATCTAACATTCGATTCGATTCGATTCGGTTTTCTTGTGGGATAAAACCGATTATTCGGTTCGTTTTGGTTCAACAGCTAAAAATCGACCGAACCGAACCGTGCCTACCCCTAATTGCAGATTTGTGTCCAGATGCTGAGTACAGGTTTTGTGCTAGATATGTTTATGTGAATTGGCATGGAAGAGGATATAAAGGGGAAGTGATGAAGGAGCACTTTTAGAAAATTGCAAAATCCTTCAAAGTGAGAGAATTTCAAGAAAATCTGGATAAGCTAAGAGCCAAGAAGGAAAAGGCAGAAGAAGATATTGAGAGTTATGCACCAGTTCAGCAATGGTGTAGGACTTTCCAGAGGGATGATTCTATGATTGAGTTGATTGACAATAACTTATGTGAAACATTCAATAAGACTCTGATTGATGTAAGGAAAATGTCAATTTTAGGTTTGTTTGACCACATTACAAGAGAAATGATGAAAAGAATTGTGAGAAAAAGAAAAGAGACTACCAAGTGGAAAGGAAATTTAGGGCCAAAATTATAGGAAGCTATTGATAAGAGTGTCGTGATTGCTCAACATTATTTAGTACATCATAATGGAGAAGGAGGTTATGAGATTGATCATGGTGAGAACAGATACGTGGTGAGACTTCAGAACAAATTATGCTCTTGTAAGAGATATACCCTCTTTGACATTCCTTGTGCACATGTCATATATGCTATCAGAGACAAGAGGATTAATATTGAAGAGTACACTTCAAGTTGGTTATGGAAGAGTGAATATGTCAAAGCATATGGGAAGGCTATTCAATCAATGTCTGGTATCAAGGACTGACCCATTAGCAATCAAGGATTGGGCTACTAGAATTCAAACAAGGGCCTGATAGGCCCAAAACAGCTAGAAAAAGGGCACTGATGAGTCTTAAAAAATACAAAAGTGACTAAAAAGTAAAATACTGACCATGTGTCTAGGAGGGACATGATCATGACATGCACCAACTGCTATAAAGAAAGATACAACAAAAGAGGCTACTCTTGGAAGGGCAGAGAGGTAATTTCTAAGTTGTTCTGTCTTTTTTGTGGTTCAACTAAGATTCTTTTCTATAGTAGTAGAAATCTGATAGGTTTTTTATTCCATTTTCATTGTTATCAATAATAGGCTCTATAGCAGTTTCAAAATCCTCACCCAAACCAGTCAACTCATTTCCATAAGAAGCAAAACATAACCAATTCACGGTCAACTCCAGATAACATATCCACAGTTCAAACTAACACTAACATCCCAATAAATGCCTCTGCATCTGCATCTAATAATGTTGAAAGGAGAAAGAAAGGTAAAAGAAGAGCTTCTGCCTCTGCCACTGCTTCTGTGTCTGCATCTGCTGGTGCCATAACTACTTCAGGTATTGCCAATACCTCAAGTACTTCCCATGTATGTGGAAGTGCAAATGTACCAGTCTTATTTGTTCTCCCAACACCTAAAGGTGCTTAAGAAACAACAAATAGTTGTACATCTTTAAAGGCCACCACCAAAAAGACCACTAAAGGGAGAAGAGGGCCTGGTTATGGTGTTGCAGATGATAGAAGTATAATGAGGATATTTGGTGTTGACAGATGTAGCCCAAATCCTTAAGCGAAAATTTTAGGAAAAGGGCCTATCACATACTCTTCTCTTCAACAAGAAGCAAACAGGAAGTTTAAGAAACAGATGGAAGGGATGGGGATATACATAAATGAAACCATAGAGTTACAGATGCTAAATGTAAGTGATAATTAAGTGATGCAACTTAAGTTAACAATATTTACATTTTATCTACAGCCTGGAAGGCGAAGTCAGAGACTAGTAAAGCTTGGGCAGAAATCAATAAAGAGCAAGCAAGCTGTTACTGGGCATGTGAATCCAAGTAAAGAAAGTCGAACTACATCTTTAAAGGGAAAGAAAAAAATGTAAACTTAACTGTGTTTGTTAGTGAACTGCATAATTTTGTGATATTTGTGTACTGAACAAGAAACTGAAACTGCATCTTCAACGTACATACCTTATATCTATCAATTTTGTGATATTTGTGTACTGAAGAATAGTTGAGAGGTTGGATATCTATTGAGAGGTTGGATTTCTATTTCTTGTTGGCATTTACATGTTATCATATCAATGAATGCAATGACTGCCAATTTCAGTGTGAACTACTTTTCTTTTAGGGTTTTTTCCTTTTTGTTGAAGTTCATGAATACTAAATGGTGAAACTGCATTTGTTTATGTATGCCACAAAAAACTTTCACTAAGCTCAATTACATTTACACAACATGTACATTATTAATCCAAAGAGTTGGAATTATAGGTCTATTAAACATCTTTGTCTTCTTATCAAAAATTTGACTACTTATAAAAGAATTTAGTAACTGTGCTAATGATTTGCTCGAAGCTAAAGTAACCATGACATTTTATAAGTAGTCAATTACTGCCTCTTTCAACTCCTTTTGACTACTAACCAATACTCCATCTCAATTGATTAAAGATCTTATTTTGTTATTCTTCTTTACCATATGTTGAAACATCAAACGTGTTTAGGTTAGTACATAAAACATCAAATATGTTTAGGCTAGTACATCAAACAATTACACTTTCCAACATCAGGTAAGCTCAATTACATTTAAACACTGTTCTTGTACATATAACCATTTCCATGTAAGGCTTTAAACATACAACTATTGCCTATAATGCCTTCATTATTTAGGCTAACAAACATAAGCAAAACTACTAAACACAAGCTTAAACAAGCTACGAATTTCCAACACTTTGTTGAATGTGTTTCATTACTATTCCTCATGGGAACTAAATCATTCTTCAACTTCAAATTTTCTGTAATCATTTCAGCTTGAAAAACATCTACTACATTCTCTCTTAACACTGTCATGATGATGATGATGATGATGAAATAATAATAATAATAATAATAATAATAATAATAATAATAATAATAATAATAATAATAATAATAATAATAATAATAAACAAGAAAAAAGACAAGCTAATAAATAAATCAAATAAGTCAATACGAGAAAATATTTAGGTTAAGTGAGAAAATCCTTAGGCTAAATAACTAAGAAATAAGTACCACATATTAAAAGTTTGGGCTAAATACAAGACGCAAGACGAAAGAAAAAATGTTTAAAAGACTTATGAGAAAGAGAGGGACCTCTCTGTGTTAGATCCTCTACTCGTATCCTAGTACACTAAACTCTTTTTATTGAGGGTCATGTCTTTGATAAGTTTCAGCAGAGTCATATTATTCTTGATCACTTCCTCTTAATTCTTCTTAGGCCTTTTTTTTTTTTAACAGTTTTTAAGTACAATCTTCTTATTGGGGTGTCGGGATATCTTATCTTAATACGTCTAAACCACCCAAGCTTTGTATCTCTTAATTTTTGTTAATATTAGTTATTTTTACTTTAACTCTTATCGTTATATACTTATATTTATGATTTTATCTCTTCTAGTAAGGTTGCACATCAAACGCCAAAGTTTTCATAATAATATAGAAAGTTTTTCGTATTGAATTCATTGAATTCTTAGATTCATTTGGCACCACTTACTGCGTTGTGTTTAGGTTAAAAACTTGACCTGGAGTTGGGAATAAAGCAGCGTTTATTTAATATGACAAATATATTATTCCCTTTATAGTATAACACAAGTTCTACCGAGTCCTAGTAATTTGCATATAACTAGGAAAATGGAGAATTTGAATTAAAGATAGCAGTGGTCCGGTAGCCCTACCAGTTTGATGTTTTATAAATGTTTTGAGTGTTAAATATAAATGGGATTACAAAATATTTCTTTTTTACGGGTGATCATATTTTGTATTTTAAAATTATATAACTAAAATTAATTCGATTAGCTGATAGAAACGCGTGAACTAAAAGTGAACTTTGAACGTCATGTCACCCTACTCAAAGCCCAAGAAAAGTTTCTTTGAGGATCTGACTTGCACCTGGTCATGAGATCCTTCTGTTTCCTGCCTACACATGAGATCCTCTCTTATATTTGCATCTACGGTGTTTTAAATAAAACGGAGGATCTGTTCCGTCTGCCTAAGCCCAAGTACCGGCTCTCTTTTTTGAAGCATCGTCAGATTTCACATTCTATTTTTCACATCTGATTTAGGACTAGGTACTTTCTCATCTGAAGCATAGTCAGATTTCACAGTCTATTTATCTAGTTTTTTTACCTATTGACAAGTTTCCGGTATTAGATTCTGCCACTTACGCCATACATCGAAAAAGCAGGATATTCCTAAACATATGCATCTCATTAAAAAGGGTTAATGTCATTTTTATTAAACACTACAATAATTCAATTTATTATATCAAATAAAGCATTTAATTACTGAAAATTTTAAATTATAATTAATAACGAGTATTGCTTTTTACACAACGACTATTCCTTTTATGGTCCATTCAATATTTTTATATTATTAGATTCAAATAAGTCTAAGTTGATTAAAATTCAAATGATTCACTGTATACTTTATTTTTGATACTTTCAATTTAAAAATATAATAATAAATAACAATATAAATCTTTAAAAATTTATAATAAGTACACAGCTTAGTTTAAGGATAATGTTGTTTTCAATTTTTACTTCATAAATTTCATTATTACTTCCAATTAAACGATTTTTTACTTCTCTTTGTCTTTGTTAAGAAAAATAACAGTAACTTAAATTGAGTGAGTTTTTGACTTTTTATAAGTATATGTAAAGAAAAAGATAAATAAAAAGTGTCAATGTGTAAAGAATAATTGGTCCAACACTTTACATGAAATTAATTGTATTAGTATTGCTTACATAATAATAAGTTTATTATCTTAGATTAAATATAACGGTGAATGCATACCAAATAAAATACTATTATTATTTTTAAAATCAGAAAAAGATTGAAAAGTGCAAAATGCACAAAGATCACTATTGGCAGGCCCTTAAGTTGCCACGTTACAGGAATGAAAAAGATGGGCTTGAGACTGAACACTGAAGACTGAAGAGGGATTTTTGAGGGAGAAAAGAGACAAATCCTCTTCTTCTTTTCTTTTTTCTTTTTGGTTTAATTTTAAATGAAGCAAGAAGACTGCCAGAGAGATATTGGAGAGACTGAGAGAATAGGTCTAAGAAGAGACTGGTCGCTTTCAGAAGACGTGATGATGTTGGCATATAAAGTATCTTAATCTATCCATCAGGCATCAAAGCAAAAGCATCCAGATTCCAGAGGCTGCCATTCTATTCTAATCGAGTAGTGAAACGATAACTACGGTTAGAAGTTGGAACTTCTGGCCGAGTAGTAAAAACATGTTCAGTGCTCACATAACATAACAGTAAAGATTTGTCTTTGACAAGAGAGAGCGGTTAAAGATAGAAACTTGGAACGCTTTTTGGTTGAATGCGAAAAGGGTTTTTATAATTTTCTTTTGTTTTTTGTTTCTTGCGGCTTTTGTATTGTGTGTGATGTGTAGGGTAATAGTACAAAGGCAGTGAATCTTTAATTTCCTTCCTGACGAAACACTGGCATCACCATCAAAGCCTCTTCCAATAGGCCCAGGATTGAATCAAAGAAGTATTCTTCTTCTTCGTCTTCCCTACAGTACCTCCCCTATACTTGCCGTTCTCTACGCCCTCTCTCTCTCTCTCACTGGGGTGCTCGTGAAAGTGATGCAACTTGCAGCAGAATTCCCTAGATCAGCGGTATGTGATAAGTGATAACGTTTGTGTATTTTTTAGTTGTTGGGTCTGAAAGCTTGCATCTCTATTTAATTTGGTGAAAAGTGCCAAGGACCTAAAAAGCCCAATTACCAAACCAACAGTGAAGGGAGAGAGGAAATGGGATAGCATGGCTAGGCAGCAACAGAGCTGCTTACTGCTTAGGCTTGGTTTTCAGTTTTAGGTGGTGGGTGTCATGGAAGTGGAAATATTGAATGGCAGAGGCTTTTGGGAGAGGCAGCAGTATCAGGTATTATCACAACGGTGGCAAATGTTACACAAGCAACGAGAAGAGATTAGGAAGCAGCAGCAGCATAGTAGCAGTAAAGGAACAACTACCAGCCTATACTGAATCAAAATTGTCCTCCTTTAAAAGCTGGAACACAAAAGGCATCAAGCCTTGAGTCTGGATCCGCAAAGAAAGGATAATATAGTCCTAAATCCGAGACATGTAGAGCTAGACAGTGAAGACGATCGCCCCAGCCTCTTACCAAAAGAGAATCACTGTCGTCAATACTTCCCAAACATAGAACCCCAACCGAACCAACAACACCAAAACCGTTACTTCTTTCAAGGGTTAGATATACAACAGCAACAACCCTCCAATCATCAACTTCACAGCAAAAGATCCTCCCTCAAGCCTCCTTCTTCTTCAACTTTTCCAGAGCAGAGCATCGAATATGCAAGAAAAATGGGAGACAGCCACCGCCAAGCAACAACATCGTCGAGACTTGGGTTAAGAAGCGGAAGGGGAGAGATCGTGGAGGTCCAAGGAGGCCACATTGTGCGCTCCACAGGCAGAAAAGACCGTCACAGCAAGGTCTGCACGGCCAAAGGCCCCAGAGACCGACGAGTCCGTCTCTCAGCCCACACCGCCATTCAGTTCTACGACGTCCAGGACCGCCTCGGCTACGACCGACCAAGCAAGGCCGTCGACTGGCTCATCAAGAAAGCCAAGACCGCCATCGACGAGCTCGCCGAGCTACCCACATGGGACCGAACAACCGCTGCCACCAATACCTCTTCCACTAAAACAAGAGCCACTCAACAACAGCATGAAGAAGAAGAAGAGCGCACTAGCAATGAGAGTCAAAGAGAGTATCATTTTTCGATGCAGAATATTGCTAGTCCTGCCACTGTTAGTAACAGGAAACAAACAGCCACTATAAAGGCCCCAAAAACGACACAATCAACAACAGTAGTAGTGTCAAGTGATGTCCGAAACAAGCAGCAACAACAACCCATGTTGGAAAACAACCCTTCCAGTTTTCTTCCACCATCATTAGACTCCGATTCCATAGCCGATACTATCAAGTCTTTTTTCCCAATGGGTGCGTCGATGGAGACATCAACGTCTCCTATACAGTTCCAAAGTTACTCACCAGATTTGCTGTCGAGAACAAGCAGTCAAGCGCAAGATCTACGACTCTCACTCCATTCATTTCAAGAGCCAATTTTATTACCACACCATGGTCATACTCAGAGTGAACATCAAGTGTTCTTCTCAGGAACTGCGGCTCCAAGTGATCTCGGTTTCGACGGCTCTTCCAGTTTGTGGTCGGAGAACCACCAAAGAATGGTGGCTTGGAACGCTGGTGATGCTAATAATGGTGGTATTGGTGGTGGCGGTGGAGGATTCATATTCAACACACCGCCGTTGCCGCCGCCACTGTTGCAGCCAGTGTTAGGCCAAAGCCAATTATTTACTCAGAGGGGACCCCTTCAGTCCAGTAACATGCCTTCAATTCGTGCTTGGATGGATCCTGCAATCACGGTCGCTTATCATCATCATTCTCATCATGAAATGTCACAAGTTCATCATCAGCAAGACCAATCAGGGATCTCAGGCATTGGATTCGGATTATCCGGTTTCCGCATTCCAGCACGAATTCAAGGTGAAGAAGAGGAGCACGGCGGTATCCACAACAGACCGTCCTCTGCTTCCTCTGATTCTCGCCAATGATTGACCCAAAACCACGAATTTCTCCTCTTACATGTGCTCTTGCTAAAACTCCCGTCTCAATTAGTCCTTTTTTCACTGTTTCCTATCTCATTATTCATTTTGAACATGTTTTCTTTGCTACGTTTTTCTTGCAGGACAACATTAAGCTTATGTTGGAGCTGAAAGATGAATAGCAGACTAGTTTGGAGGAGACATTTCGTTCACTTTTGGTACAATTCAATGGCAAATGCCGCGTGAGGAGAGATATCTGAGTTGATATTCTCAGGTTTTTTCGATCCTCGGTTTGTGTAGCTTCTATCAAATGTATTATTATCATGTACAAGTAGCTTTATTTGTTTCCATTCCATGTAAGGTTGGGTTTCAGACTCAACTTTGTTATCTTGACATGCTTTTATGTGCTAGACTTTTGAATGTTGATGTTTTATGTTGATTTCAAGAATTAGTGATAGAAGCTCAAATACTTCCTCAATGGAAATTTTCATGTTTTGCTTAATTTCAGCATACCTGATAGTTGTAATGTGGCATGTTTAAAAGGATGTTTTACAAAATGAAGCTCCCCAAGATCATAAATGTATGGAATCTTGCAGCAGAGTAGTCTATGACAATCCTATGCGTAGTTGCTTTTAGAGCTGGTTTTAATGACCTTTTCTGAAAGATATCAAGTTGGAAGATACATCAGAGAATCGTAAGAGGGGAGTCTTTTCTCTTGTCCCTTGTTTAGTGAGGGTCAATTCCTTTCATGTAGAAGAAGAAGAAGAAGACAGGAAGAAGCAGGATTCTTTCCTTGACGGTTCATTTGTAGCTTTACTGTTTTCCTCGACTCATCAACATCCTTAATCTGCGAGCATTGAAAGAAACTAATCTTTCGACATGTCTATCGTTGCTTGGATTTGTAGGAGCGTATAATGATTAGTCACTTTCCATATACCGTCAAAATAGTTTGTTGAAAACAATTGGTGTGACTTCAACCATGTGCAGAATTTTTTTCTAGTTGCAAAACTTTCTTGAACTGTTATGTTTTTCTGGTCTCCCTAGTTATATTGCCCTGCCTAGACTTCTCTTCTCAAGTGGTAAAAAGGAAAGAACGCTGAAGGCAGAATTGTCTTCTCAAGTTGAATAAGCTCATATATATATATATATGGTAAGATAGCAAATTACCAAGACGGAAGAATCCAAACCCCGTTATAGAACCTATATACCATAGAGCTAAGTGTCATTTTAAGTTGAATTGATGTTGATTGTTGACGATAGTAGACTCAAAATCTTCGACATTGCTTTCGCATTAAGAAGACCCAGGTTGCGGAGGAATATAGAGATCAAGGTTTGGTAGTCCCTCTAAATGATAAGCTATAGAGATCAAGGTTTGGTAGTCCCTCTAAATGATAAGCTAAGATAAACATAGCAGGTGGGGCTATTAAAGTTAAAGTGGAGTAGAATCTACAGGAGGAACCATGAAGCTTGAACAGGGGAAATGAGCATAACATCAATGATGGAATGCCAATATGGATAGTACCAAAAATGGTGGCACTTGCCCTTCTGTCTTCGGTCCCCTACACAAAAATATCCGAGTGCTTAAAAACATTGCTTCTGTCTAGCTGGAACTTTTTCTATAAGAAGAGCACGATACCATAAAAGCCAAAATCTTGGCTTCAATTGAGACCGATATACCATATGGTAAAATGTCCTTTTCTCAAGTGATACTCTAAAGGTTCAGATCTCTAGCCCACATATTTAGCTTAATGTAGCTTCCCTTTGACAGATAGGTATCTAATCAATTGCATGATTCAGCTTAATAGCGTGTGCCTGTCTAGTCTACATATTCAATTGTTTTCGCACGAGACATGCCAGTTTGTGGGTCCTTAAATTTAGATTTTACAGGAAAAGGTGCTGAACTTCAATGAGAGTAGGAATCTATCGTCTTTTGAGTTAGACTACCGTTTGATTAACTAAATTCGTATGGTTACATTAAAATTAGAAATCCCACGTTCATAGACAAAAGGTTTCACCCTCCTAATGGTTTGGGGCTCCAAGCCTTTCAACTTTTGAATATTGCAACTTTATGCACCTGTTTTCCAGTCGGACAAAGAACGCGAGTACAAAGCTAGTCGCCCATTTAACAAGCTTGCTACTTGAATCTCCAGGAATTTCTTGACAATTGGAATGGGAAGCTTCGTACTACATCCAATCCCAGTGGAAGCAGGTTTGAATAGGATTGCAGTCTTCATCTCCGATCTGCTCATGGCCGAGCAGCTCTCTACCAGCCCGAGCCCTAGTCTTCTTTGCTATGACCTTTCTTAATTCTTAATCATCATAATTAAGAAAACAAACATTGAAACGCGACAGCATTTCTTGTCATATTCCATTTACTTAAAACCAGTTCCATTCAAAACGAACATTGAAACATGACAGTATTTCTTGTTATATTTCATTTACTTAAATCCAGTTCCATTCATTTCGGATGAGTGGTCGAACAGCTATGATATGGGCCAGGCTCATTGATTACCAAAGAACACCCTGCAACAATATTTCTCTCAAATCCTCGGCTGTTCTGATGGCTATAAGTAGTACCAACTCCTTTTTCCTTGCAGCTGATTAAAGCCTGTAGGTTGATTGTGATTTATCAAGTATGGATTTGATTTTGACAAAACTTTCAAGTACTAAAGTTAATTCAGCTTCGAGCGCAAATAAAGTTTTTAAGTGGCCTCCACGCATCAACCTACTAAAATCGATGCATAGTCGACATATACTTTACTGAAACCATAATGAAGCTTAACCATAAATAAATAGAGTGAACAAGTTTGGCAGGGGAGGTACCAGTCAATAAATTAGACAGATGAAAGCTATGGTGCCAAGTAGGTAAAGATCATTAATACCTCCAATCCATGTAGCCTGGCCTCGAGTTTCAACTAGTTTTCCAGTTTCTTTCTCTTAAATCTTTCTAATGTGTGACCATATGGTGCTGTCGAGCTCTAATCTGATACTGTATATTGCTCCACCAGTACAGTTTCCTTTTGAGTATCATTGCCTTGGATCATCAACAACTTAGTCTCACCGCTCCTTTCGTTTGACATTTCTGAGCTGCTTGCCAGAAAATAGTAAAAGCTGACAAATTTTGTGCTTTATAAGCAACCATGTTCAAATTTAACATGTTAAGGCGGCCTTTAGCTTCTGACGTGTGATCATTACGTCTTCCAAGTTTATTTTGAGTTCTTTTTGATACATGTGAGCATTTTGCTAGTCTTATTTATGATACATAGGAAAACAATTTTGTTGTGTTAATTTTTTGATACATTGCAAAACAAGTTCACTTTGCTAGTTTGTTTGTAAATGATGCAAGAAATTTTAGTGAGGCTGCTACATGATTGATTCCTGAAATATTGACATAATATATGTTATATATAAAATGTTAAGATAAAGAGAGAGGAGTCCCAATCTTTTGTCATGCGAGATTCTAATTAGTATATTGAAATCAATTTAAAATAAGTAGTAAATTATTTTAAATTGATTTCAAATTTAAAATAAGTAGTAAATTATTTTAAATTCTACGGTGAAAACATGAGACAAATCGCATTACGTCCAACACAGCTCGTACATCAAAGTAATAGCATGAGTTAAGCATTGATGACACCAGAATCGCTTAAATCATGCTTTGATACTAAACAATGTAACACCCACAGACCCCCTAGAAGGATATGCGGATATTACGTAAGACAGGACTTAAAACATATCAAAATAACACAAAGCGTAGTCATAATTCAAGCAATCAATTATTGTGTTTCCATGCATATTCAACTTTAAACATAATTTAAACAATACACCGGATTCATTCAAATACAGGTGCTAAGTCATCCTGAATTAAGGTTACTACATTACAAATCTTTAAACAAAACGGTACATATCTTAAGTTCAAATATACCCTGTATTACAGTAATTATAAACGTTTAACAAAATACATCATGTTTCCTATTATACATACAATCCAAACATACATTTACAAAACAAAACACAATCTTCGTTGGCCATCGCGGTTGTTATTATCCCAATCTTCAAAGCCTCCTATCTAAACCTACACAGGGGCAAAACCACCGTGCTAAGTATAAAGCTTAATGGAGAATAACTAAATCATACATAGACTGGTAACTGTTTAACAGTCACCTAACATCCACATATACCGAATCAAATTATATCTTAAGCAATCCTTA
>JANZXP010000196.1:46820267-46838065 GCA_027576715.1 Erythroxylum flavicans | reverse complement strand
TTTCCTTAATATCTCTTTGAGCTCCTATGTACTGAAATTTCGGGTCCTAACCCTTAATATGAGAACGGGATGTTACAGAAGATTTGTACCGATATGTCATTTTTGTGGAGTAATCGGGCACTTAAGACCGAAATGTTACAAGTTGTTACAAATGATGTTTCAAAGGGGTCAAAACTGAAAATCTAGATACTCTCCATTAAATTTTCAGCAGCAACCCATGGTACCGAATCACTCTTGGGTTAGAAAGGGTGAAGGACAAGCACAAAGACGTAGTGAAGGAAAAATAAGAAAGTGTCCAGATTCACAGTTAGTTGCTGCTTTTGAAGAAATTATTCAGACTGAGAATAAGTCAGTTACTTCAGATGAAGAAATCAATCAGATAGTTGATGATCGAGATAATGTGATGAGGAATAAGCTCAGGTTTGAATTTCTTCAAGGGGCACAGGGAGTATGTGCTTTACATTTTTTAAGTATAGTTTGATGTATTTATTTAAAAAAACAAAAAAAGGTGGTTCGGAGGAGTTATCGCTTAGGCTTTCTGAGTTTTATTTATGAGTTTTCTAAGGTTTAGTTGATTGATGTGTACACAAAACTATACTTGATGATGGGGTTTATGAATCTGATCAGTCTTATGAAGATAGAATTGAAGTGAGCAATGATATGTTGGCATATGTATTAACTGGTAGTAAATTGTCATCTTAGCTTTCTACTATTGCACCGCATGTTTATGATTCTTCCGCTGCTCCTACTACTAATTTTTTTATGCTTCTTTATTCGCAGAGATTGATCGGGTTGAAGACATTCTTCGTTTTCGTATTGTTTTGTCTCAAGGGGAGACATCAGATTTAATTCAAGGGGAGATTTTAAGGTATCTACATGACTATTAGTCTTGCTTTTTGGCATTTTTTTGTCCCAAGAGGGAGAAATTTGGATGATTGAAAAATTGTGGGATTACTATTTCTTTGGATGTTTCTTGAACTTCAAGAACTTGATAGATGTTCTATAGAACTTGATGTTTAATTAAGGGGGAGTTATTGGTTTGTGCATTCAATGTTTATATGTCCAATTATCTTCTTTAGGGGGGGTTTCAAATATGTGACAAATAATGCCAAAAAGGAAGAGATTGTCAAGATATATGTTATATATATTATTATTAATTTTGACATTATTTGATAATTGGACTTTCAAGATAATGTTAATTAGCTTCAAATTCTAATCAAGATGGCATAGAATCTCTTGGATTTGATTGAGATAATATATGATAAAAGATTGTACGAAAGATAATAATTCTATCTTGTAAAGTCTCCTAATTATGAAAGAACTCTATCTTGTATGGCCTACCTTTGCATCACATAACAATTAGGATGAAGGGACTGCTGCTGTGGTTTTTTTTGGGTGCGACTGTTAATGTATTTGGTGTGCAGTTGGTTCTCCATTAGCGTTTCTATGTCTGCATATGTGTGCTGCATTTTTCTTGGTTGTACGTGGTGTGAAGGTTTCTATGTTTTGATTTTTTTTACTGTTGCGTTAAAGAGTTCTCAATGGAAGACATGTTGGCATGACTTTAAGGTCTTGGTTTGACCACGATGATCACTGTGTTTTTCTCCTTTTTGCAACACACATGGCAATGATTTTATGAGACTTTTTTTTAGGCTTACGTGTGAAGTTACTGTGTGTGTGAAAATTTTTTGACAAAGCTGAAGGTGTGCTACTGTGTGCGTGACCATCATGTTGGAAGGTATTATCATGGGCTGAAGGAAAGAATTAGTGAGCTACAGATTTTGTGATGGTTTATGCGTGATTCCTTCTCTGCCTTGCTTTTGGTTTGGTCTTTGTCTTGTCTGGATTTGTCGTAGTGGTTGTTTGCGTGGACTGTCATACCTGGCATCTTCATCCTGTAGCTATGAATTAATACCGGTATTTGTGTGGATCAGCCCATAATTTGTGGTGAAAACTTTCAGACCTGTTTCAGTAGAGCTGAATCTGTAGGGGAGTTGTTTTTCTGTTCTTTCTCAAGTGTTCTCATTTTTGTTGAAATTTGTTTAACTACTTGAGTTATTTATTTGGTATTCGTTCGTTATAAGATTGTTGAGAAAAATCTTCTATTGAGGCTAGTACGAGGCGGTTGCACTATTAGATGTGAAATTCTTTTACGGGTAGTGAGGATGAGGGATAATGTCAAGGGTTGAGTAGTGTCAACTCAGTAAAGCCTTGTATAAAACTATTGTCGTTAGTGAAAGAATTAAGCTATGTGAGGATCCCGTAGATGTAGACAAAATGTGCCGAACTGCGTTACCAAATTTAATATTGATATGTTTAATTTCGTATTAATTTTTCGTTTTCATTTGTGCTAAAAATTAACATTTGTTGATATAGTTACTTTATATCTAGTAACCGAAAGATACAGTTATGAGTAACTGCGGCAGAACCTTACAAGTAACTGCAGTCAAATCGAAGTTTTTGCGAAACTACTACACTCTTACGATTTTTTCAGATACAAAGCAGGGAGTCTTGCGAAAGACTTTTATTGATCACATAATAACTTGTAAACAAACATGAATTCTTGTTGTTTGTTCTTGATAAACTTTTATTCCCTCTCTTCTTTATCTTCTGTAAGTTGTTTATGTGATGGTTCAGAAAACCTTTCTTTTCTTTTAGAAACGTTGGTATACTTTACAGAAACATATGACTTACCTTTATATATGTTTCTGGTGAAAGATATGGGTCGTTTAAATGAGAGAGGGAAAGGTTCTTGGATCCAGTTAAGCCCAACTTGTTAAGACCCAATAATTATGATCTTGGATTCTTTCTATTAGACTCAAATTTATAAGTGACATGGGCCACTAAAATATCATATATCTTGTATAATGGGGTGCTTTGTTTTTTAGGAGCTTTAGTGTTCATTCTTATTTATTAATATCAAAACGAACAAAATTTCCTACATCCTTTAATCAAGTTAATTTTATATTAACTAAATGTAATAATGAACAAATCAGTTATTATTATGACCTTTTTTAATTGCTTAATTATAGCCATTAAAAAAACTTGACTCCTCAACTTTTGTATCTTATACCTCAAGTACGAATGGCAGTTGTCACACACTCACAATAAAAAACGCAATCCATTACGCCCCAGGTGAGTGCTAGTTGTGAATTGTGATACTAAAAAACACAATCCATTTCCTTGAAATTCGTGGGTTCGATTCTCGACGCTAACTACGGTATGGATCGAGTTGAACTTGGAAGTTGTGACAGGTGTTAAAATCGTTTTTATTTTTTAAATAAGTTTTTTATAAAAAACATATAATAAATATACATAAAATTTTAAAATGAATAAGTTTAAAATAAAAATCTTTCAAAAGGAAGTAAACAAAAATAAGAGAAATACCATATTCATTTAATTAATATAATTCATAATTGCTTAACAAAAATGTGTTTTAAAATTGTTTTACATATAAAAAATTTGTATATATTAAACATTTTGAAATGAATGACTTCAAAATATATTTATTATTAAAGAAAGTTAACCAAAAATAGTATATGAAAAATGACACGTTCATGTAATTAACATAATTTATAATTGTTTAATAAAAATATATTCTTAAAAATTTTTATATATTTAATATACATAAAATTTTGAAATAAACAAGTACAAAATAAATTTATTATAAAATATAGTGAACCAGAAAAAAGATATATGAGAAATGTTATATTTATTTAATTAACACAATTCATAATTACTTAATAAAAATGTGTTCTTAAAGAATTGTATATGTTAAATATAAAAATGAATAAGTATAAAATAAATTTAATATAAAAGACAGTGAAACAAAAGATTTTATATGAAAATGTCATATTCATTTAGTTAACACAATAAAATAAATATCCATCCACATAAATTATCGAAAACATATGTATTTCATATTAGTTTGGACTTTAAATGTTCTTTTGACTAGTTATACAAAATAAGTATATGTATGATAAATACTATAAATTTAATGAGTCTACTTGTGCAATAAATAAAACAGTAATACTATGAAAATTATTTTATTATTAAAATAAAAGAGTATCATGTTAATATTATTCTAATTTTTTAATGATACAACTTACAAAAAGTTAAAATAAAATTAGTCATTACAGTTGGAGTAGTGAAGAGTGGAGCTTGGAGAGTAGATATTGAAGTTCAATAAGCTAGAGACTACGGTTCAGAACTTATATAAAAACACCTAAGTAAATAATTATAACTTCAATTATAAAAAATCAAAATAATCATATGAAAAATAAGTAAATCTAGAGCCGTTGGTTCTATTTATGAACGCTCCGTGACTGGCTGCTTTACGCCAGCTAATAATGGCGTTAAGTGAGACAAAAACGTGGTCCCGGCGGGGCTCGAACCCGCGACCTTCGGCTCATAAGACCAACGCTCTAACCAACTGAGCTACGGGACCTTGATTCTAGTTGATACAAGTTATCTTAAAGTACGTAAATATCAAAGTCATTTCCCTCCACACAGCTGTCTTCTAACTCCGCTCTCGACTTGGATTTACAAATAATTTAAACATAATTATTTTCCGTTTTGTCTGAAGTTCAAATTTTAAGGGCATTGACTGACATCAACTATTGATGTAAACCTCACCAGAAACTTGGGACGGTGCCGCATCAAGCTAAGCATCTTGTTATCTTCTCTCTCTCTTTTACTTTTGGTTTTCAAAATTAGGAGGTATCCACAGAGTTCGAAGTGCTGGAAACTAATATACACGCGTATATCTATAAAAGGAGAAAAACAATTTCCATAAGCAGATAATAGGGGGCGGCAAAACATACATAAAGGCATACAAAAAACAATACTTAGAAATCAAAAGAAAGAGCAGTCGTAGGAACAATTTTCAGAACAAAGATTTCATTGTTCAGAACGCATGAGCAAGGTGATAATCATATTCTCAAAAAGCAAAACATCTCGAAGAACAAACACAATCCAGTTCTTCAAATTTTAAAAATTTATCAATGTTAATAAGAATCAAGCCTCTAATTCAAGATAAACAATTAAACCTGACTCTTATATCATTGTTGGAAACCAACCGTGATCGATCACGGAGGTAGTGAAAATAAAAAATTTTACGGTTTTCTATCGAATCCCGAGGATTGATTAAGTTGAATAATAACATGAATACGAATAGTAAGAAATTGTATATTATTCTCGTTCCTGTTGAAATTCTTTGAAAACTTTTCCGAATTGTCAACAACGAGTTGTTCACTTGTATAGCTTCTGATGATATCTACAGAGCAACTTCTCAACAACTTTAAGAGGAAGAACCTAAGAGTGCTAGCTCTTTTATTTTTGCTTTCTATTAATAGAAAAACCAATAGGGTGGTTTTGTAATTTATTAAAATTAAATTTCTTAATTATAATTAAAATCATACTCTAATTATAATTAACTTAATTTTAATAAAATCAAATATCTTATATTTGATCTCTAAAGTTTCTCAAACTTTATAATTAAGTTTAACTTAATTAAATTAATTTTTTCTTCACAAACTGCTCTTTAATGTGTGACCTATTAGATTCCTAATATATTGGTAATGATTATAAATTATAATTATAATTCACAATTAGAATTATCTTTAATTCTTCAATTAAACCATTTATAACCATAGGTCAAGATTGAAGTCTAGCAACATGTCATGACTACCCAAACATCGAGAATGTCAAAGTGATTTGACTTAACTTGTTCATGCATAGTTATGATTTATAATTTAATCCTTTCGTCATCCAATATTCCAATTGGATAGAGTATGAATATAGTGTCTACTATTTTGGTCCAATCATTTTCGTTCTTGCTAATTAATAATTGATTTATAATTGGTATTTGAAAATGACTTTTCAAATGTCAATTTACTATGGTTAGAGAATTTCATAAATCATTACTAATCAAGAATAGTAGAATATTCTCTCTAATTACTTTAGAGTAAAGAATCCCTTATTGACTTATTCAACTATCTTCATATAGTTCATACTGCATCCAAGTATTACCGGCTAAATTATCCTAGGACAATTCGTAGATAATATCAAAACACAGTAATTTTCATGTGAGATAAGGATCAATTATACAATCATCATTATAAGGAAATCCACAGACGCATAAGTAACATTCTATTTGGGAGTCTCACAGACATTGATGTGTTTATAGAATAACTAATAGCATGGGATGGAATAATCATCAAATCTTAACATGGTTTAGAAATACATGTGCTAAAGCAATCAAAATTATTTTTGACACAACCTAGGAGGTATGCATCTTTTTGAAAAATTGTTACTCTATATCTGATGATGTCAACAAAATTTCAGTCATATAGAAAACTTCATCAAATACAATAATAACTGGGACGAACAATACAAAGTTATGTGTTCGAATTATAAGAACTTAGTGATCAATTAGCACTTGGAGATCCTACCTAGCCCAGTCCTGATGCTGCTACTATATATGCAAATCTTCGTGATTATCAACATATATGGAATTTTTTGATGACTCTCAAATATGAGCTTAAACCCATTCGTAACTCTCTCTTTCATCAAGGATCCCTACCTAATGTCATCACTATAATTAAAGAGCTCGTCTTAGAGAAAAGCTGCCTCAATACACTCCGTATGGAAAACTTTGTCACATCTTTTGATGTTGTTCTTATAACTCATACCTCTTCTCAAACATCTCATAACGAGAGTAAGAATTTTTGTAAGGGATCTTATCATTGCTATAAACTATCTAAGCATTATATCTCATAATTAGGAAAAGACTCAAACAGAACTTTAGACAAGGTAACTCCTCCAAGTCCTCCTAACTTGCTTTCAATGCTGCTGTTGCCATTGAGTATTTAACAAAGAGCACCTCTCCCAAATTCTCTTTTAAAGGATCTTTATTCCCTTCTTTAATAACTCTAGCTAGACTTCAGTATTATATCATCCCCTATCCTATCTATCACATTAGGTGCTTCAACATCTTGGTGTTATCATCCTACTTGTTGCAATCATATAGCCTCTGATTCCTCCATTCTTAAATCATTAACAACATCGTATATTTAACATATTGTTCATATTGCTGATAACTCTACTATATATGTATAATGTATAATGTATAGGTACTATTCATACATCTAAACTATTCTTACCTAAAACCTTTATTTATGTTAGACATTTATGTGAACTTGGTGTTAAATTATCCTTTTTGAGTCATGGTTGCATTGTACAAGGTCCACAAATAGGCATGATCCTTGGGAAAGGTCGTAAGGTTGGACGACTATTTGAGCTTACTTCCTTGAATCTTCCCTCCAAGGTTGTTACTGGTGCTGTCACTTCTCATACATTATACTCTCGATTGGGTCATCCTTTTACTTCTAGATTAGGATCTTTAATTTCTAGTGGTACTCTAGGCCCTATTAAGACTGAAGATTTCGATTACGTCTCTTGTAAATTATCTAAAAGTCATACCTTACCTTTTTTCTCTTGTTGTTTTTATTTCTTTAGCACCTTTTGATCTAATTCACTATGACATTTAGGGATTTGCACCTTATGAAACTATGGGTGGTCTGAGCTATTATGTTATCATTGTCAATTATTTTTCTCTCTATACATAGATCTATCTAATGTGACATAGATCTAAACAATTCTCTATTTACTCTTACTTTACTAATATGATTCAAACGTAATTTTCTTGCATAATTAAAATATTTCACACTAATAATGCCATAGAATACAAAGATACAAACTTCACCAACTTTCTTGTTCAACAAGGGACCATCATTAAGCGATTGTGCCCAAACACATCTTAAAAAAAGTTCAAACCAAACACAAATATAGATATATTCTTAACACTATTCAAGCTCTTATTAGATCCTATTCATGTCCTAAAAACTTTTAGGGTGAAACAACTCTTACTACAATTTATACTATCAATTGTATTCCTTCTCTTACCATAGGTAATGTCTCTCCCTATGAGTGCTTATTTAATCACGCTTCTGGCTACCCATCTCTTAAAGTTTTTGGATGTGCATATGTTGTTCTTTTAGAACCTCATAAGCACGCCAAACTAGAACCAATAGCACATTTATATTGTTTTCTTGGGTAAGACATAGTCATATAGAGCACAAATGATATAGATGTTATGATCCCCTATCTCAAAGACTTTGAATATCTTGATATGTAATCTTTTGGAACATAAAATATTTTCCACACTCAAAATTCTGAGTTAAAGAACCCCTACAATAATTTTTTTAATCCTACCACATCTTTGTTTCATAATATTTCTTCAGCAGGCCTGTTTTACAACTCTAATAGTTCAACAAAACTAGCACCTAATTCCATTTTATTTTCCCTAGTTGGAGATCCTCCACCTTTACCAAATAATTTTTCATAGTCTACTCATTCATCAAAATCTATCAAGTCTCATCAACTTCTCCATCGTTCCCTTTCAGAAAGTCAACCCTCTTTTCATCTTAAAGACAATATTTATTCCACTATTCTTTCTCTGTATGAACCTCGCACCTACCCTGAGGCCAACCTTGACCCTTTATAGTAACAAAAAATGGTAAAAGAACTACAGACTCTCTCTAACACTAATACTTGGTACTCGGTTGACTTACCTCTAAAAAATTCTATTATTATATGTAAATGGGTGTATAAAATCAAGACTTAAGCAGATGGATCAGTGGAAAGATATAAAGCTCGCCTTGTTACTAAGGGATTTACTTAGGAATATGACTTTGATTAGCAGGAGACCTTTGCTCCTGTAACTAAATTAACCTTAATATCTTATTGCTATTGTTGATAACAAAAGATGGCAGCTATTCTAAATGGATGTCAATAATGTCTTCCTTAAAGAGATCTAATAGAATAAGTGTACATATAACCTTCTTTGAGGTATAATCATCCTTCTAATAAGGTTTGTCATCTCCGTAAAGCCTTGTATGGATTAAAACAAGCTCCTCGAGCCTGGTTTGCAAAATTTAGTTCCCCCATTGGACAACTTGGTTTCAAGTCTAGCTTTTATGATCATGCCTTGTTGCTTTGCAAAAAAAATCAAGGGTATACTTTTCTCCTTCTCTATGTGGATGTTATGATAATAACTGGTGATAACATACAAGGTATCTCTACCTTTAAGTCCTTTCTCCATTAATAGCTTGAGATGAAACACTTGGATAATTTGAGCTATTTTTGAGTCTCAAGTTATCCTTGGATGAATTTGGATATTACCTGTCACAAGCAAAGGATTTTATTGATCTCATCTCTTTAACTAGCATAATTGATACTAAGACAACTAACACTCCATTTGACTCTAATGATCACCTTTTTCCTACTGATAGGCGTCTACTTAGTGATGGTACACTTTATCAGTAATTAGTTTTATCTGTCTTACTGTCTCTTGTCTACATATTACTCATGATGTTCACATTATGAGTTAATTCTTGTCTGCATCTCGTACCACTCACTTCTTTGCTATTATTTGTCTATTGAGGTATGTTCGAGGTACTATGTTTCATGGTCTTCTTTTTTGCTACTCTTCTCTATTAAAGCCATGAGCCTATTCTGATGTTGATTGGGCTAGGGACCCAATAGACCATCGATCCACCATTGGTTACTATTTCTTTCTAGACAAATCTTTTATTTTTTAACATAGTAAGAAATAAACAATTGTCTCTCGATCTGGTACAAAAGTAGAATATAAGAGGTCTTGTTGATACTTCCTCTGAACTCCTTTGGTCATAATGGTTGCTTCAAGATATGTGTGTATCTTTCTCTTCTGTCGTACTATCCAACTTGCCCATAATGACATCTTTCGTAAACCGACCAAACACATTGAGTTTGATTGTCATCTAATTTGACATCATGTTCTCTAATAGACCTTACCACTTGTTCCTAATTCCTCACAGTCTCATATTGTCGACATCTTCACAAATTCTCATTCAATTTGGCATTTTGGAGATATGGATTCCAAACTTAAGCTCTCATTTCTATTACACCTTGAATTTGAGGGGGGAGGGGGTGTTACTAATAATCTTATCATTATAAGATTTACGCATCTCTTATTATTAATTCTAGCTTATTGATATACTATCTTTGATTCTAGCTAATTGATATGATTGTATAGCAAAAAATTAGGGATATTTAGTTAGACTAAGTATATATAAATACCCTTTATACATTGAATCATACACACAGAAATACAAAAGCCTCTTTGTTATTCATTCTTTGCTTTTAGTTTCTACATCACTATTGGAAAATTGGGACATGATCCAATCTCGTATATAGCGAAATAATATTGAAACATATTTTGTATTTGATTTCTTAAAGCCATGATCACTTAAAATTCTATACTATAATTAACATATAAAATATAATAAAGCATGAATTATAATTAGTACCTCATTATGAAGCTTGATCTTTGCTTTGTTGTTTCTCTCGAGAACTGTTTTTGAAATTGACTTATCTTGACCACCGTAGTATATAAGTATTTAATCTCTAATGGTATCCACATAACAAATTAAGGAAGTTATACAATTATTGTAGAAAGGGTTAAACAAAAAGTGTTAGCTCCCTTAGAGTCTAAGCCTATCTATAATAGGTTATGAATATTTTAGTAATTTAATTTAAATAAAATTCTAATTTTAATTAACTTTAATTAGAATTACAATTATAACCCTAAAACATATTTAAGATTAGATAATTTAAGCTCATTTAATTTATATTTAATTAAATTATAACTTTAATTAATAATGCCATATTAACATTGCCATTGTATTTAACTGACGAATAATCCCATCAAAATTTTCATTCCCTTAAGATCTGTTCTGAACATTTTAAAAATATCATGGTTCAAATTGAACACTTTGAAATGTTAGGATTTAAGTTATTTTAAGGCGTAAATATTGAGGTTCAAAGTAGACTATTAGTCAATTGAATTGTGGTTAAAACCGTAAGGTTTAATTTGGACCTTTTACCTTTAATTTGAGGCATAACTTGATTTTTTACCAAAAAGTAACCAGGTTCGAGTCATTCATTTTAGATTCTATTGTAGCCAAGTCATGTTTTCTTTAAATTTTGTTTTTATATTTAATAGTAAGTCTTGTTTACTTGAATTTCTATTTATATTTTTTGTTTCCATTTCGTTATATTTTTATAACTTATGAAAGTAAAAGCAGTTATAATATTCCCTTTTTATTTTTTACAATATTATTTAGTTATCAATTAATTAAACTATATCTATTTATTTAACGTTAATCAAAATTAAAATTTTTTACAAATAATTATTTATTAAATAAGAAATTTTAAAATTAAAATATTTAAACTTAGATAGATAACAATTTATTTTAAAATTAGAATATATTCTGATATATAAATATTAGTTTTAAACAAAATTTTAACTTATAACTAATTTATTATTAATTTTTATTAATATATTATATCAATATTAAAACAAAATTAATTAACTAATTCATAATTCACAATGAAACATATTTTTATTAAAAGAAAAAACTAAATTATGAAATAAAAATAAAAAATCACAACAGAAGTCCTAAACTTTGATGACTTTCTCTTTTTTGCTCCCATAATCAATTTCTTACTAGGTCAATTAAAGAGCGTGATAATAAACTCTTAATAATTTTCAGTGTTCTGTTCATTTAAGCCTAAAGATGTAATTAACTCGTGATGTTATTTGAACACAGCAATTAAGCTCCTAATTACATATCAATTCGATTCTATCCCAACTTCAACTTTGCGTGTAATTCTTAATTTCATTCTAATTCCACCCTCTAAGTAGAAAATCTTAACAAAACCTTTAGTTTAAACTGTTTGAAGTTTAATTCCTTTAAAATATGAAAGCAGGAAAAAATCACCAACTCTAGTTTAGGATTAGAAAATTTGTCAAATCTAGACCAAGTATAGAATAAAAGATTTAAATCTATGGATCAATCTTTGAAACGAGGTAACTATTCAACTTGATTAAACTTTTTAATCAAGAACGCATGCCATTTTGTGATACTATTTGTATTTGGATTCAATCACATGCTGACTCCATTGCCTCGATCGGTGAATATTGCAGGTTTTGTCTTAAGGTACAGATTTGGATGCATTTTTATTGGGCATTTTGATTTTAGAATAGTCACCATCACCTCGTAGGACTCCGTGGAGATTGAATAATGATCCGCCATCGCTTACAAGAAAATCTGCGCCCCACAAGAACTTTGTACGAGAGCAAGTTGGCAAGGAGCAACTTTCGGTGAGTCACTTGTATTCCCGCATCTCAGCAAGTAACACGTTTTTTCTTTCTACGGAAATGTTCGAGATACCGATTGGCAACCTGCGGTTGATATTTGGGTTTGAGCTTGAAGTAAGTATCAAGATAAGGGATGTCATCTACATTTGAAAATTAAATATACGATATTCTAATTCTTATCTAGTAACTTTGTAACAGTTACACTCAACGCCTAATGTTTATCATTGTAATGGTGAATCGGGTGAACCACTTGGTATGTAATAAAACTCAATTATAAATAATTGTTTGATAACTTAAATTTTTAGGACTCAAGAGTTCGTTCTGGCTATTCTTTCGTAGTTGTTCAAGGAGTCGCGGTTTTTTAGCATTTCGTACAAAAAGGAATGGAAAAGGAATCTAAATTATGCCGGAGAAGAAGATCATGGGTCTCTCGTTTTTAGTATTTAAAAATATTTAACAATTATTATATAACATAGTACCCAGAGTTTAATTAACATGCATTTGATTATTATATAACTTGACTGACGCATAAGATTTGGCTTGTTAGGACAGGCTCTGGCTTTTAGTTCCATTTGGAAACTTGAAGCCCACGATTTAGAGAGAGAAAATGGGAGCTGGGTATTTAGGGAGAGTAGGTCTAGCAATGAAAAGAGGAGAGTGGAGCGAGGGTTTGGGCGAGAAGTGGGTGAGGAACAAAAGTATACATTATATATAGTACTTTAACCAGGTTGTTACAGAAAGAAGAAAGTGAGACCCAAAGAGCCACGAAAATGTTTTTTAAAATATAGTTAAAACACTTTTTCCTGTGATCTGTTTCTCAGACAAACAAGCAACATTTGGTTTGAGAAAAATCCGAAACCTTCTCAATTTCTCTCACTCCAGCCACATCCTGTATGTTTCTCTCTCTCTTGCTAAAATTTTGGCTAGGCTTGTGGGTTTGTTCTCCTCTTTCCATAAAGATACGATCTTTAGTCCATAACCTGCGAGATTTTGGGTACAATCTTTATTCTTTTTTCTTTAGACTTCTGGGTTCTTGGGAATTCCTCTAGATTTTGCTGTTGTAATCTTCGGATTTTTTTTTTTAGTTCAAATTACCATATCCTGAAAGTAAAACTCAGTTTCTCCCTTTTATCTCTCTAAATCTTTGTGTTTGCGATTGCTTTGTATTTGCTTCAAATCTTGTCAGCAAGAATGGCCAATCTGGAAGTGGCAAAATGAAAACTCAAGATTTCAGTGTGTCCCCCACTAAATCTTCGTATCCAAGTTCAACTTTGAACATTATCTTCAAATCTTGATGCTCTAAACAAGAAGATAAATGACTGTGACTCTATATTTTTGGTCTTTTCTCTACGTCATTGCAAATGGTTAGGTTCTGAATCTTTAACTCCTTTGTTCACGTATTACATGAACGATAACAGAAATGGCTCAAGAAGAAGAAACCCAAAAGTATAGTAGCAGTAATACTGGTGGTGCTGGTTTTAATATTGGAAGTGCGGGTAGATACTCCAAGAAGCAAAAGCAAAAAAAAGTGCCCCAAAGAGGCCTAGGTGTGGCACAGCTTGAAAAGATCAGACTAGAGGAGCAGCAAAAGAAGGATGGCTCTGTAGTTTTACCATCTCCACCTCCAATGTCACCCACTAGACCTTCTAATCTGTCTGTGCCACTTCCAAATTATCAGTCTTACTCCTCTTCAATACCATATCCTCCTGACCGATCATCTCCAAATTCAATCCTTCAGCCCCGAAACGTTGATGTTGATAGCTCAAATACCGTTCCATTAGCTAACTCTATGTGGTGGCAATCCGTTCCTATTCAAGTGCATGGAAACGTGCCTAAAATGTGGAACTCACACCAATACAATCTTGAAAAGGAGAGTTTTGGGGTTGATCCTGGATTGGCTTTTCGATCAAGTTTGAATTTTCCTTGCGAATCCAATCCTATTTCTTCTCTTCCCAGTTTAATTACGAGATCACAGAAGCATCAACTGCCTTCATCCTCTGTTTCTTCTTCTTCATCAATGGTAAATTCTTCTGATTTCTCGTATTCAACTGCTTTGTCAAAGGTTGTTTCTGTTTCTTCTTCAACACTTGTTTCATAGAATATTATCTTAAATGATACAGATGAATGTCTCATCAGCAAGTTCATCTTCGTCATTACTGAATTTCCAAATGGAGCCCCCTTCAAACCAAAGTTATTATGGCAACTATGCATCTATTTGGCCAGAGGAAGAGAAGGTAACAGCTTCACTTTTAACCTTCTCAATTTGTAATTTTTTAACATGATATGTCCTTTCCCTCGAGTTCTGAATGTAGTTTTCAATACAATAATTGTGTAGCTTATCAATGGTGGTATGGAAGGCACTGCCTTTTTTTCTTTTCTTGTTGTATCCAATTGAAAATGGTGCAGCAGCTGTAAATTGCTAATCGGCATATTTTTTCAAAATGTGGTATAGATGGTTGGCGTGAAGAGGCCTTATCCGTTCTCTCTGGATGACCCACCATGCCCTTTCAATTGTAAATTTCCTCTAACCATACACAACATTAGTAGATCAGAAGATCAAATAGCATCTGCTGGTAACAGAGGCACTTTCAATGCTAAAACAGACAACCCAAATTTCAGGTTTCAATTGGTCCAGTTGCTTTGGTTTTGCAAAGGTTCTGATGCTCTAATATATAGGGAAACATCTGATTCTTTTGTCTTTCTTCTTTCCTCTTTGTAGAGAAGGACCTTCATGTTCCAATTCAAGATTGGAGCCTAATTCAAACAAAGTCATTAAAGGAAACAGGGTTTCCAGTGAAGATTTTCTCACACTAGCCCCTCCATTATCTAATTTGGCATGTCTAGATTCCAAGTTCAAGCGCCCTTCATCTTGCCTAGCCTACCATAACTACGACACATTTAACTTTGGCTTGCTACCTCATCAAGTTAGATTCAGCAACTTATTTTGCCAATTCAATAGCTTACTCTTTTTTTAGGTTTTTTTTTTTTGTGCGTGCGTCTAATTGATTGTTTTTGTGAATTTCTTAAAAGGCTACCATGGAAGATACGATCCTCCAACCAGGACCAAGTGTATCAAATCAACAGCAGCCTTACTATAGCTTCTTCCCACCAAAAGTAATGCAAATTGGCCAACCTACAAACACTTGTGGCAACTTTAATGGTGGTGAATTGGGTGAAAGTGTTGATCTCAATTTGAAATTATAGTCTCATTATATTGCACATTCTTGTAAAATGTTTGGCAAAGCCAGCTGTTTCTTTTTCTGAGACCATACTAAGGGATGGATCCCGTATGTCTTTTTTTACACTTGTTGATATATCATACAAGATTTGAAGTTGAGATACGTCCAAATCTGCAAATGTAAGCTATAGGGTGAAAGAGACCTTCCAACTCTTGGCCATCAGCCATGTGGGGTGAGGTAAGACTTACCTTATTTGGATGCTATGCTTTTGATGAAGGAAAATTTAGTTTGTTGTGACCTTGAGTTTGGGGGCTTGCTTTCTCTGCCTTTTTATGTCTTTGATAATTGAACGAGTGAGTGTTGCACATCGTTGGTAACAAAACCCTTGCATGTGAGCTTCTGGCCATGTCCTTTTGTTTTGGTGGGCTCCTTTTTGTCCGACCTTTCTATTATGCTGCAAATAATTGGTTGACGATAGGGACCACCACAGGAGCTCTATTAAATCGGAGAAAGTTGTAGGAATCGCAAGCGACAAGATTCCAAACGGTAACGATGAAAATGGGCGAGTGAGTCGATTACAATGTATCATGTAATTCTTCAATCACAATATATCATGTAATATTTGTTAATTATAGTAAAACTTGTATATTATAATTAATAAAATATTTAGCTAGGGTGAAATAAGTGTTATTTTAAAAATAGGAATTAATTTATCATATTATTATCACCTGTAATCTTATTGATGTAGATTTGAAAGGGTCCATAAACTCCAATGTAAAATTATAACCAAGTAATATGTCAGATACATGCCAACTCATATTTATTGCACAAATGCCGTCAAATCATTACAAGCAGTGTTTCTGGATCAGGTCACACGTTAAAATAGATACAAAATCATGCTAAAGAACCAAAGCATGTATAGAATTGTCTGTAACCCCATGCATAAAATACCAAAAGGGAACCATCCGATTTAAGTTCAACGTCCAAAGAGCCTGCATTCAAATTCTCAACATCGACCAGTCTATGACCAACCAAAAACATAATCAAGAACGTATACCAATGCCAGAGAAAACGGGTAGAGGATGTAGGCTAAACCAGATGTCCAGAGGGGAAATGTAGTGCGGAAGCTCGCAAATGCACCCATCACAATACAAACAATAAAAATAACCAACACTTCAGATGAGAAGTCCCAAGTCAATCCCCTTATGTAAACGAGGGCCAAGAAAACTGATAGGCAAAGGAGGTTATTCATTGTCACCGCTCCATAAAGCTGTAAAAAGAGACACCGTCGTTAACAGTTAGCATCCATATACAAGTCATAATAAGTGTAGGCGATATAAACAACCCCGTAAGTGCGGATTAATATAGTCACATTGCTTTATATAAAAGAAGACATCAATGAACTTCAGTGAAATGGTTTGACAAGATGGAGCCAATTGTCTTGACCTAGCAAATTCCTAGAAACTTCTTGATATAAAAAATAACCAAGCAGTATTCTTCATATATTGCGAAACACTAGACAGAAAAAAACAGCTTAAGGTGCCTACTCAATCATATGCATGAAACCAGTATCCCTAGTGACACTTCCTTTTCGCCAGCTACCACATATGAGAAGTGGGATAATCCTTGGTATAAATCAAGGCTTCTACGTAATGACTTAAGATGGAACTTCCACGACAAGGGCAGGGCTACCAGCACCTGAATCTTTTCAATTCCAGGAAGTTGGGAATCTCATGCTCTTATAGACATACACTATTACTCTCCCTTCTATTTGAAGGAAAAACACCATTTTCAAAAGCAAACTTCAACAATTACGTTCCCAGGCATACATAACTCATATTTTTCAGGTTTAGACCAGTATAAATTTTCTAGAAGATGGTGATTAAAACACCAACCAAACCAAATATTGAAGTCTTAACATAAATCAGAAAGAAATAAGTTCTGACACTCCTTTTCCTTTCGATCTCAAAAAATTATGATAAAAAATAGTAACCCCAACAATACACCTAACACTCGCTGGAATCACTAACAATCACCAATTAAGCAGTAAAAGAGAGATCTATTGAAATGTTAGTGAGAAAAATTACCTCAGAAAATGTTAATGAGGAAGTTCTGATCTTTTTACGACTAGCAAAGATAATTGCTGAAACAGCTTCACTAGAGTTGGTAGCCAAAGGCAGCGCAATGAAGGAGATAAAGAAAGTTGGAATACTTGTTGCATCAGAAAAGTCGTTAACAGCATCAACTAGGGGATCGGCAAATACAGCTGCAATAACTGTTCCCAACAACAACATCAGCATTGCTTTGATGAAAATCTTTCTGGGGTTATCAACAACCTCAACGGCTTCATCACT
>JANZXP010000196.1:46807638-46820167 GCA_027576715.1 Erythroxylum flavicans | reverse complement strand
GTTCCCAACAACAACATCAGCATTGCTTTGATGAAAATCTTTCTGGGGTTATCAACAACCTCAACGGCTTCATCACTTTGTTCTTCTTCTTGTTGCTCGGGACCCAACAAAGCATGCTCTCTCCTTGTTTGCTGCAAAAAATTACGCACACTGTGACTAGCTTAGAAGTACAATATAATAGATTAGCTTATTGTTTATAACAGTAACACTTACCAAGTTGAAGTCATTTATATACTTTAATGTTTGCGGGCCAGGATCTGAGGCTGAAGCCCCTGCTCTCCTTGCTTCATTAAGCCATTTGATGACCCCAGCAACAAACTCATTCTCATCAATGCTTTCATCATTAGAGGTATCAAAATCTCTCATCACTTCAGCCACGGCGTTATCTTTATCGAGGTCTATCTCTTCAACCCGGATACCAATTATAAGTGCTCTTAACTCAGATGAAGAGAGTTTCTTATCATTATTCTCATCAATTGCCTCAAACAACCTGCCAAAAGAAGCAGCAATTACTTTTTGAAGCAGCAAATGCTAGAAAGACAAGTATCACTTTGGCTATGAGTACACTTACTTTCTTATTACTTCTTCATTAGGTTGGCCATCATCAGTAAGAAGCCTTCCTAAAGCTCTTTGTTTCAGATGTTGTAAAATTCCAGATATCACATGTTTGAGCTTTGCATAAGCAAGTCGTCTCCTCTGGATCCATGGCTGGAAGACCTGCCCAATATCAATTTGAAGACAACCACGACATTATTAATATAACCCGAATATTGTCACATAATTAAGAAGAAAAAGCATATCTCATATCTGTCCAGCAGTGAAGGAATTTATGGATTCAAACCCTGCTTTTCTTTCCTTGAAGAAGATGGCATGAAGTACAAAATGGTAACTAGCTCAAAATACTAGCAATGTCTCAAATTGTCTCTTTAATCATTATTTTTATTTAGAGGTTCAATGATGAATATTCAAGGGGCACATGCATACTGTTATATGTGCTTGACTAGATCTCAAAAAACCATGCACCCCTAGGCTAACTCAAAAAGGGATGATCAAGCCAGAACACAATTCAAACAAGATGCACCATTTTCATCAGAAAAGCAAGCTACCTGATAAAGGCAATAAGAAATTAACATTGAGAGTGATAGAATTAGGCCAATCAGGACTGCCAAGTGCCTTCCCGAGCTTGAATGGATAGCTTGTGGTAGTTGAACCACAAGAAAAGGTATAACAGATACTGCCATTATTCTTGCAGCATAGCAAGTCCAAATGTCTGTACTAACACCACTACCTGCATCCATGCAAAATATTTTCTTTGTTCAAAATTCACGTGCCCTATAACATTACAAGTTAAATCCAAATAAAAAAAATGCAGGCAAGATATTTGTGTTCATATAGTGAAATAAAGAAAAAGAAAAGAAATTTCATCAAAAGGTAAAAACTCTATATGACTATCCTTGCTCTCTTCAAACAGCTTAGCCTGGAACTAGCTCTGGATCTCTCATTGTATTTTATTCAACCCATCATCCCAATGCACTCACCTTCTCTTTTCATAGAAAATTACATAAGACACCCCTAACTCGCACAAGAAATACTTCTGTCAAATCTTCACTATTCAAAGTTTTAGCTAATGGAGATTATTTTATAAACAGCAGCTAAAGTCTAATATCTATGGTGATCTTAAACATTTTCTGTCAACACTTTGTCTATGTGTACAGTGAATCGTGAGAATTTTTGTTCTTGAAAACTGAGTCGTGAGAAGAATATCGTACCAGTTAAACTAAATCCTTTTGTATTCCTTCCATCAACAGCTACATCGTCAGTATCCCGAATATCGCATTTTCCAACAATTACGCATGATCCCCATATAAGAGTTAGAAGCATGACAGTTGAACCAGCCATCAAGCCCATTCCAACTGAGACCTGCTTTTGAGCAGTTGCTGCAGTTCCTGAAATTCCAGATACTGCAAGGCAAAAAATGTAAGAAGCAGTGCTAATCTGAAAACAAGTTTTTAAGGTCCAATTATGATGTGATCCGATCTGATGTGTGTTCGATGAGAGTAGAGCAAATAGAAAGAAGGATGGAGAAATACCGAAAATAAGCATAGCGTCAGGGAGAGCACCGAGAATGGGAAGAAACAGGCCGCCGACGATACCAGGCCCCAAAATCTCAAGCAAGAGCTCACTACCTGAGGACAAGTAGGTAGCAGCCAAAAACATGAGGTATCCGTATACTACAATCAAGAACAGGTTACCCAGCACAGTCGTGGTGCAGGGCAAAAACCCGTACGTCTGCTCGCAGGACGACTCCTTCTCCAGAATCAGGTAAGGAGAGTGGAGGCCATCAGAGAGCAAATCCGATGATCCCACCCCCTTGGAGAGCAAAACAGGGAGAGAACGGGAGTTTACGGTGGTGATGAAGAGGAAAAGGGAGAGGAAGAGAAAGAAGGAGAGTTTGTTACGAGAAGCCATGATGAGTGAAGTGTTGTGTGCAAAATCTTCAAGCTTCAGTGGATTAGGAGGGGGAGCATTAGAGTTGGTATAAAACGGATGGGGGAAATTGTGGAATGAATGGGAAGAGGGCGGGACGTGGCTGGTGACTTTGATCTGATCCAGACGATTAACGTGCGCGTATCGGACGCGTATCGGACGCTTGTCCTTTGCACATCGATTCCATTTTTAGTTAAATTATTAACTATTAAATAAATAAAATATTTTGGGAAGAAATTTGCTTTTGGACGTAATTGTATATGTAAATTACTATTCCATAAAATAATAATTTTATTATATAATTTAACTCAACTTAATATATTAAATTAATAAAATAATACTTTTTATTTTTATAATCCTCTAATCTCATTTATTCTGAATAACTCCAAATGTTAGACTTTAACATTCTAAAGTAAACAGCCTAGATAAGACTCTTTAAGGGAAGTGCTTCTAATCCTCGATGAGCCTGGCAGAAAGTCAAAATTTAATAAATTAATTTTAATTTTGAAACTAAATTAATGAATAATTAAATATAATGATTCATATTCAATGAATTTTTAAACAATAAAATATTTTATTATTAAATTTAGTTTATTTATTTTTAATACATCTTCTAATTAACAACATTTTAATTAATCTGTAATAATTTTGTTTTATAATACAGAATAATTTTGCATCACATTCTCTAATTGTAATTTAAACAATTGTAAAATGGAATCTTCATTTTCTCTTACCATAGTCAAATTCACCGAAACTTTGGACTCGTAGTCAAATTCAAATTACGTCCGAGGAGAATGGAGATTGAAAGCTAATTTTTTGAGACTCTTTCATTTGATTTTAATATTATGACTTTAATTAATTCAAGAAAATCAATTAATTGGAGTTTGAGTATTTCATAACTGTTTTATTAAAAATTCTAATTGACAACACGCCTTTCCTTGTTAACTAATCATCTAATCAAATTGTTAAATTGCTCACTATGTTAAGAAATGTCACATCATCATTTCAAATGTTATTACAAATAGAAAGAAATTTAAATGTAAAAGTTTAAATATGATCCCATACTGACGGGAAAACTAACAAACTCAGTTTTTGCAACTTTTAATATTTAATTATTGCTTCTGTGAGCTCCATATTGCCACGGCGTATCAATGTGGAGCCCGCCGGTAGCTGCACTAACAGCAGCTTCACCAAAAATAGTTGTGGCTGTGACGGGACGAGACTCTGTGCCATGCAAGGCATCCCCAAATTTATCTCTGTCTGTGCAAAATTTGTGGATGCCTTGACAAATAGTGGGACAGAGGATCTCGAAACAGTAACAACGGTTGTTATGAGAAGGAAGTACGTTGTTTGGTTAAGAATAGAGGTCAAAAACCGAGTAACATATCTGAAATGTTAGGGTTAGAAATAAAATTTACTGGCAGAATTGATCCTTTTGCCGAAAAATGAAAGAAAACAGAACAAGCAGAGCAATTTGACCAAATGAAAATGACCATTATTTCCCATATAAACGTTTCGTCGGCAAGCCGTACTGACGCTGCCATTTATGATGGTAGCTCAACTACTGTCGTCAATCATAATTTCGCTTTATTGTGCTATAGAAATTTAAAATAAACTTTATAAGATATTTTTTATTATTTAAAAATTTTTAAATTAATTTTATGCACTTAAATTCTCCAAAATAAAAATAAAAATTACGCATGTTTTTACTTACGTTAAAGATAATTTTAAATACCTTTTTATAGTCAGCTGAATTAATTAATAAGGAATCCGAGTGGTGTTGAAAAGGAGTGTGCGTTCGACACTCGACACCCGTGTCCTGGCCGCGTAGCAATCAAGTTTCTCTACTTTTCCAATATTTAGGCTTGTACTCTGCGGTTGACTTCTGAGATGCTTTTTCTCATATTGAATTGTCCTTTAATAAGGTAAAAGAAATAATCTTTTTCTTTAGTATAAAAAACTTTTTAAAAAATTTTTTTTTTTTCCAAATTTTATTTTTTTGATAAAATTTTCTTCTCTTAAATTTTTGTTAAAATAATGATAAAATACAAATAATATAAACATCGTTTTTGTACCAATTAAATATGCTACTTACATGATAATTTAGTACAACTCTTAATTTTGAACTAAATTAATTAAATATAGCTTAAATTGATAATTTATTATAATTATCTTAAAATATTAATTTAACTCGAGTTTAATTAATTCATATCAAATTTAATAACTTAATTGAATTACCATATTACTGATATTTGGTTGGTCTATATTTGATATCGTATGTTTCGACTTTATTTTTAAATTGAAATATAACATAAAAATTTTTAAAATTAAAAATAATTTCTTAAAATATAAAATTATATTTTTTTATTCTCTTTAACATTACAATTTCTTAGAATCGGTTGAAATTCTATTTACATTTATTTGTCCCATTTAATTATAGTGGCAATTTCCTTAAATACGATTAATAGATTGATATATGTTTTACTGACAACAAGTCCTGAATTTCATGTATTCTTAGTATTTTAATAATATAAAATAAAAATATTAGGAGTTAAATGTTGTTTAATATTAAAACAAAGGACATGTATTTCTTGAATTTACAAATTTTAATAAATTTATGATTGATCATGAATTTCAAAATCAACTCTTTCACTTAATTTTACAGTTTATATTAAAATCTTAATTATTAATGTTATTAAACCCTTAACAATCATGCAATGTATATTATATTTAACTAATAAAATAAAAACTGAAAAAACGAGCTTGAGGTAAAAAAATTAAAAGAATAAGAAGAGCTCAATCAAATTATTTTTTCCTATTTTTCCGTTATGGATTCATGTTTAAAATTGATATATCTTAAATAAATAAAAAGGTCATTTAGAAACAACCTCTCTACTCTAAAGTTATGTATTACTGAACCTCTCTAAATCTCGCGTGTTAGTAGGATTTCTACCAGATGTTATTGTTGTTTATTTAATAAGGGCCAATTTGATACATACTTCTCTTTTTAAAATGTAGTTTTTGGTTTTACTTCATGATTTGATTTTCTTTCTTTCTTAATTAAATGAAAACCTTTTTTGCAACTATTATAAATAATAATTAATTTCCAAAAAAACTATTATAAATAATTGATATAGGATTTTTAAAACTTTTTCCTCGATAATAAAGATATAATAATCAATAATTATCTGTAAAATTTAATAGACAATATTTAGTTTAAGTTATTATAAAATAAAAATTATTATTTGTTATAAAACATATCATATAATTATTTTAAAATTTTATTTACCACTAATTGAAAGTAATTATTAAATTTAATAATTACTAAAACCATATATATAATGTCATAGGTATAGATTATTTTTTATTTACTTATAACTAGAAAGGAACAATTAGCTCCAATCTTTCATAATTTTAATTATTTTTTTGGAAATGAATAATTGGTATTAAAGAAAAAACTAATACAGCATTACAATAAGTTCAAGCTTGTAAAACCATCAGTTAACTACAATCAAAAGATTAAAGCAAAACTAATTACAAAAATGACGTTAGGATCTAACTTATAAATTCCATCTTTGCTGCATATTTGGAGAAAAAGTATGTTGAACATTCTTAGCCATAATAGCCAATCGAATCCAATTTATAATCTTATTTTTAAGTTGGTACTTCTCTTCCTCCCTGTATGTTAAGATTTAGCTATTTCTCTACCTCCAAATCATATAGATGGTGGAAATGAAAGCCATATTAAAAATTTGACCATTTAGGGTCTATTTAGAATGATCAATTACCCAATCCAAAGCTTGTTCCCAATCATATATAAAGGAAACATTATTTATCAAGTGAAGAATCCTGCTCCAGAATGCTTTAGAAAACCTTCACTGAAAAAATAGGTGATCTCTAGTTTTCACTACCATTATGAATAATACATAAGTTGAGTCCGTATTGCCATGTCATTGACTTTTAGTCTTAAGTTTGTTTTTGATGGCAAGCATGTGATCAAAGAGGCTTTTGGATTCAAAGTGTTTCTCCACATGATGTTATACCCGGGAACATCAGGAAGTCTATCGATATATAACTAACAACATGAGTGGTTTGTGAATGTGCCATTTGGGGGGAGTGTTCAAATGATGTCATCCTCATTCATCACATCATTTAAGCGAGGAAGGTATTAAACAAGATGATTAAAGCCTCTAAAAGAGCCATGCCATTCACTATTCCATATTAATGATGATATTTTAAGGTTCAGAGGAATTATATTCCTCAGATGATTCAACCTAGGATTGTGTATTATAGGAGTTGGATCCAACGAATTATCAAACCAAAACTAAGTTTTTTTTTCTATTACCTAGTTTATGCTTGATTCATGGATAGATAGTATCTCTCATCTTCATCATCTGGATAAAAAACCAAGAGACCTTGCTTGTATAAGTAACCTACTAAAAATTGTTGTTAGAGAGATGGTAGTCATATTTAATCCATAGGGCATTTTGATCAGTGTAGAGTGACCAAAGTCTTTTGCACATCTTAACTTTTTGTATAGTAGTGACAGAGGTAATGTCAAGCCCTCCTTGCCTCTTTGGTATAGTAACTTCACTTTGTTTGATCTTAGCATTTTTGAACTATTTGGTTCCCCAATCCATAAGTGCCTTCATTATTTTATCAATTTCCTTAGTAAACTTCTTAGGTAAGGTCATGTGAGCTGTCCAATAAAGTTGCAAGCTAGTAAGAACTAAAACAATATGGGTGATTCTAGCAGCATATGAGAGGAATCTGTTATGCCAAGTATTTACTCTTGATTTGATCCTGTCAATAAGGGGAAGGCAATCTTGAAACTTAGGTTTTGTGGTTGTGATAGGAATACCAAGGTAGCAAAATGGAGTGTTATGAACATTTACACCCATGAGTCACCTAACTTCAGAAAGATTTCTCACATCAGAAGATAGATATATGCAACTCTTTTCAATATTATGTTTCAATCCCGACCATTCTACAAAAAGTTTTAGAACACACATCATAAGATTGATAGATTGAGTATCAACTCCATATAGAAGGATTAAGTCACCAACATAGATAAGATGAGTGAGGTTGAGAAGTCTACAATTATGATGATAATTGAACCCTCCATTACAAGTGAGCAACTTGTTCAGCATCCTGGATAGACCCTCCATCATAATGGTGAATAGATAAGGAGATAAGGGATCTCCCTGTTTAATACCCTTTGCATTTTTTAAAGGTTTTGTAGGGAAACAATTCACAATCACACTCAATGATGATGTTTGGATGCAAGTCATAATCCAATTAACAAATCTAAATGGCAACTATAGAGCTTCAAGGTATAATCGAATGAAATTCCAACTGGTGGTATCAAGTGCTTTATAGAAATCAACTTTAACTGAGCAATTATTGAGCATTTAACCTGAGTTGCACTCTTTTATCAGCTCTTGCAATATAAGAATATTATCCCCTATATTTCTTTTATATATGAAGGCTCCCTGTGCTTGATTGATAATACCCGAGATCACCGCTTTCAAACATTTAGGTAGAAGTTTTGAAATCACCTTATATACTGTGTAAAAATAAGAATATTGGGCTAAAGTCTTACATTCTCTGAGGGTTTGTCCTTTTTGACACTAAACAAATGAAAGTATAACTAAGCTTATGAAGCATTATAGAAGAAGAGAAAAATTCCAGTACAACTTCTGTAAACAATGATCCAGTGATATCCCATATTGTTTGGAAGAAGACTATAGGAAGTCAGGACTAGGTGATTTTGATAATGTAAGCTAAAGAGTACCTTCTTGACATCCATCTCTGTGATTGGTGAGACAAGAAATTCCTTTATATCCCGAGCAATTGAACAATTGAATAACTGGTGGATATTATAACTTGGAGAAGCATTAAAGTCACGACCCATCACGTGGCATTAATAGCTCCTAGTTATGTCTTGTGATTTAGCCTGATCTGAGTATTCTTGGCCATTAAAATCTAGCAAAGATGAAATTTTATTGACATTTCTTCTTGCTAGTAATGTAGAGTGGAAGAATTTGGTGTTAGTATCTCCATCTTTCATCCAGTTTATTCTGGCCTTTTGTTTAAGGATGGAATTATAAAGTCCAAGGACTTCTTGATACTCTTGTAACACCTTTCACTCTAGTAGTCTCAGGTCAGTATTATATGGAGAGTCATAGCACGCTTGTTGAGCTTTATCGAGCTTTTCTTTAAGAGTGTTTATCTACTGATTTCTGTCAACTATGAAGCCTTTTAGAGTTCTTTTCATTAGCTTCAATTTAGCCATAAGCTGATAGAATTTATAGCTTGAAACCTCATGATTCCAGCATCTATTGACTATATCTAAGAACCCCTTAAGATGGCAAATACCATAGAAAAATCTAAAATGAGAACCATCTGTTCTTCTCTCAACCAGCATTTGGATTAACATGTAAGAATGATTCGACATTAAGTTTTTCCCATAATGGACAAATGAGAGGGGAAATTGGTTGAGCCAAGTGGAATTGAACAAAGCTCTATCCAATTTCTTCTGTATGAGCCAGTTGCCTTGTTGATTATTGCTCCATGTAAGTAATCTGCCAGTAAAGTGTAGATCAACCAAGTCCATATTCATTAGGAAGGTTGAGAGCTCCTTTTTGGAACTATGATTGAACTTCCTACAACTCTCCACATCATTCAATCTTAAAGAGCAATTAAAATTACCTACAACAAGCCACGAGTGTGTAATACTTTGTTGCAACCTTTGTAAGTCCAACCAGAGTTTGTTTTGTTGGAAACCAAAATTTGAAGCACATATAATGGTAACAACAAAAACAGAGCTTATACCTAACATCTGGCAGAGGTCTATAAAGGTCACGTTTTCACTTAAGAAGAAAGATGGAGCCTTTGCGAGGATGTCTTTTATCAACCAATGCCAAAGAAACATTTTAAATTGAGATATTGATCCGATTCTTCAAGAACTTGCACACAAATAACATCAAGATTGTTGAGTCAAAAGATCCGACCATTGTAGTGAGATTGATGATTGGAGAAGAGCCCCTATTAGCACTAAAAAACTTGGCTCCCCTCAGATTCTACGGCTCTTTTATTCAGGTTTCAAAAAGTCTCAGTGGACAAAGCTTAAGCCCTATATTATTCCAGGGATAGGAGAGGGAGATGTCATTCCTCTCCAGTTCATCAGATTCAATTAGTCGAAGGATAAGAAGTGAGTCAAGTAAGGGGGAATTCTTTGAAACTTCAATGCACAATTTGACATAGCATATACGTTCTATAGTTATTATTTGGGTATCCATACAAATATGTTTACTCAAAGAGCTTGCTAAAAAGCTAAGACCTTCTATGGTCCAAAATTTGATAGAAATGTTATGAAATTGAACCCCCAATGGCAAAGTATCGATCTGACCTCTGTCTAGTTCTAGTCCCGGTTGCTTTCCAATATGCCATGGGCCCTCCTCCACAATCTCTTCAAGATTAATGCAATTAGAAAATTTAAATAGAATGGAGCTATCCCCCCTCAGCATTGCTTTCTTTAGCCCTTTCTTCCCCAATCTTGCCTTTGCCCAAGCATTAACCGTCGGAAAATCTGGGCACATAGGCTAGAAGAAGCCTATTAAAGCTATGGACCAAGCTCTAGCACCCTTCATCAGCAATTCAATAGAAGGAGAAAAAACTCCGTCTTTGAGCATAATGTGGTAGTGCTTGAGGGCTCCTTATAGTGAACTGTTTGCAATTTATTCCTCCATGCTTCGACTGGGTTAGGAGTGATTGGACCTTTGTTTGTAGGCATAATTTTGTTAGGGATTTTATCGCTATGTATCACCCCTGAGTTAGTAGATAGAGTCTCCTTCGATAGCGCAGGAAAGTCTACCTTTGATAATAAGTTTTCTCCTATCTCAATCCCTAAATGTAAGGCAGTAGGGCCTTGCTAGTGGCAAGGAATCTAGTACGTGGAAGGTATCAGGCTTGGGAAGAAGATTTTTGAAAGGAAAAAAGGAAGCGTAAAAAGGTAAAGTCAAGGCAGAAAGCAAGAGAGAAGTCACGGGTTATAAGGCATGACTATTATTTTTTATTAATTTTGAAGTTATTATTTAAAAATATATAAATTTAGTTATATTACAAATTTAAATATTTTTATTGAAATCTATATATGGTTATTATAGTCCTTTACAAGTAAAAATTGAAGAAATCATAAACGAAAACGAAAATGAAAACGAAAACGAAAACGAAAACGAAAATATCAAATTCAATTAAACAAATATTTAAAATGCTATAGGTGAGAAAGGAAAACGAAAATAGGAAAGGCCTTTTTGTTGTGCTTTATAAAGACATTAAATAGACTTGAAAATATTGGGAATCGGTACAAGACTAAAGTATTACACAAGCAACTTAAAACAAAGAGGATCATCATCTCCATAGGCTATAGCTTTAGAGTTTAGATTGAACTCCTCCGTATCATTATTTTTTGTTTTCTTATTTTGCCCATATCATGCACAAACTTCTTACCAAGTTCAGAAGTCAATATCTTATAGTTTTATGATGTTTTGACGAATAAACCACAGTAGTCATTAACGTATGATAATCTGTAGTCAGTCTCAAATTTAAGGGATATGGAGATTCACCAACCGAATTGCTACTTCCACTAGGTTCGTCTACCTCACTTTGACAACCTTCGTTTCTATTGACTATACAATAGTCTTGATCGCAAGATAAGGCCAAAAGTTGATTATTCTGTGACGGTTTAGTGTAATGGACAAATTCTTCGATGTCTTCCTCATACACCAATCATACCCCACAACGTTTCACATTCAAATTGTGAGGGGAAAATGACACCTCATAGTGATTCAAACTCTTCCACCAATCAAGGCTTCTGGTATTGTCTTGCAGAATGAAGAGTAACCATAGCTGGTCAGAGTTGATCCTTGTACCTTCCCATATGCAAATCTCGGTGGCATCTTGAAATATGAGGTTATGTAATTCAAGTCCCGCTAATAAGTTACAGTATATATAATAAGAACTACCGGAAGTACTTGATGCCCACACATCTGGTCCGAAAAGTGCACAAACCAGAAGTCCCATCCACTTGTTTTCACACCAGTTCTGGGAAAGTTGAAGTTTCAATGAAGAGTCATCTTCTTGGTGGTTGAAGCAGTTAGGAATTCTGCTTCCAGGCAGCAACATTGTAAAGTCATACTTCATATAGCAAATTCATACCAAAATAAATGAATCAAAATTTAGCAGAAAGAGTCACTCCAACTGATGGCAACGTTATAGATAGGGGTCTGTTGGATGCACTTCGATAGTGGAATATTGTTGAGATAAAGATAGTTACCAACTTCAAGCAATATTATGAGCATAAATAGTCTGATCGACAATCTTTAAAAACAGGTGAGTTAATATATGTACCTTACGATTGCTATAAAGTAAGATAACTTCTCAACCATATAAATGAACCTCGAGTATCATTCAACTTCAAGCAATTTACGAACGTGAATATCCAAGGTTTTAATGTGAGCTTTTGACATGGATTTGGAAGGGCTTCTAGGGAGGAACAACTGTCCATTCTTAGGCATGTTATGCTTGACGGAAGGTTTGGTAGTACCTGAAGCCTCTTACAATTAATAAAACAAACCTTTTCAAGTTTGGAAAGCTGAATAAGTTTTGTAGGGATGTTCATAAAATCATTTCCACTCAGATTTAGTGTTTCTAATGAATGAAAGCCGCCCAAATCTGTAGGAATGACTTCTTCTGATAGATTGCAGTCACTGAGATCGAGTTTTTTTAACGAGGATAAGGTTGAGAAAGAAGGCAACATAAAAGCCATGGGATGTATCTTCTTATCGGAAAATCCACGAAGAAGAAAATGCCATGGTTTTTTTATTTCTGATTTGAAATAATTCACAATCCCACTTACAGAAATGTCCTCCAAGCACGGTGTGTCACCAAATCTCTCCAATAGTTGTTCTAGCTTAGAGCAATCATCCAAGTTTAGGGTCTTAAGGCTCATCAAATCACATATGCCATTTGGAAGTTGCAT
>JANZXP010000196.1:46786632-46799385 GCA_027576715.1 Erythroxylum flavicans | reverse complement strand
TGGATTCTTTCAAGTAGAATTTATTAGTACACTTGTTCCAAAGTGCTTCCTTGTCATTAAAGAGTCTCCATATCTTCTTTGCCAATAGCATTTTTTGCATCAAGTTAATAGAGACAAATCCTAGGCCTCCTTCTTGCTTTTTCCATAACTCCCTTTGCCCCTAGCTAGGACTGTATGTATCGAGTTAATCGAGACAAATCCTAAGCCCCCTTCATTTCTTTTTCTATAACTCCTCAGAAGTTATGGAAGTTATCTGAGAATTTTAGACGAGGTAAATTCATTTTGTACATTTGATTTTTTTGTTTAAAAAATGTTCTAGTCAAGTAAAATCAGCCCGCAATTCCACTTATGCTTTAGGAAAAAAAAAACTCAAACTTAGAAGAACATTCAGAAACTGTATTCAAAGCAAGTCTACTCTACATATTTTTTTAACACGATAATTGAGACACTTTTAATAGTTTAGAAGGTTTTATTTCTTTAAGAAACTACAAATTTCATTTTTGTCTGTAAAAAGGTCAACTTCTTTTGGTAACCATGTGTCACAAAATTAGGGCAACGTATTAGCCTACATTAGCGTAATTAACGTGATATTATATTTTAAACATGAATTTTAATTGAAAACTGTCATCCATTAAATCCAATATCTCTCCCTTTCTTCTACTCCTCTTGGATCATAATGCAATTCCATGGGGATGAATTATAAGACAAACATAAAGTAGCCTTAATGTATATGAAAAAGTAATAGAAGATACCATATAAGCCTTCCCCTACATTTGCCGTCTTACATTATTGCTCCTAATCTCGTCTACAGTTCTATGCTACTTATTCTTTTACTCTTCTTTTCGCTCAATAATTATGATACTTATTCTTTACTCCTGGTCTAGCTAGATATGAATATAATTCTTGTTAAAGTCTGTAACTTTTGAGTAACATCTTGCCACATACATGTTTGTTTTTTTTTTTTCTTATTTGTTATTATCTAGTATTTCACTGAAAATCACCTTCACTATTGAAAAAGGAAGAATCTTTAAATTAATTTAAAGGATTATTACTACTCCAAGTCTAAATTTAAAGCACTCACTAATTTTTGTTTTCTTATATATCTCTGACTGTGAAGTATAAAATTATCCGGATTTGCATTAAATAACAGAATATGTTTCCCCATTGATAGCTTTTGATAGTTTCTATTGTCCTGCATAAATACCAAGTTACTTAAATTAACACAATTACCAAGTTACCGAAATTAACACAAACTAAATACATACAAAAACTTATCTATTATCTTATATTTATATGCACAATCATGCACTATTTCTCAATAGTCTCCCTTTAATTGGAGCATTAAGATCACAAATGCCCAATTTGTGAAGTAGACATTTAAAATGTTACTGCCCAGGAGCCTTGGTCAAAATATCAGCTGATTGATTGTGAATATGAACATGAACAATTGTAACAGTACCATTCTAAATTTCATCATGTACAAAGTGGCAATCATCTTCTATATATTTGGTATGTTTATGAAATACTGGATTAGATGTAAAATGAATTACAACCTAACTCTCACAATAGAGATGCATCAATTGTGTGGATGTGTAACTCCTATATCACGAAATAGGCTTTTAAGGCACTTCAATTCGTAAGTAGTGGTAGCCATAGACCGGTACTTAGCTTCAACTAATGAATGGAAGACAATTTTTTATTTCTTTTAAGAAACGGGTGACTGACCTAATATGATAAAATACCCAGTGAGTGAGCGTCAGGTGTGGAGGCAACTCACTTAGTCAAAATCACAATAAACATATATTTGAAGATCACTATCGGCTTGAAAAAATATTTCTTGTTCGGGACTTCCCTTCAGATAGCAAACAACTAGCAAGATAATTTCGCATTGGTCCACACGTGGATGATGCATAAATAATGCTAAAATATGAACCAAATAACTAAGCTCAGCCTAAGAAATAGTCAAATAAATCAATCTACCAATAAGACGACTATATTTCTCACGATCATCAAGGAATGCCCCTTTGCAACAGTTGGGCACTGATTCTGTTTAATAGAAAAAGACGTCAGGTGTATATTTTCGTTGGCAAAGAAATATCCCTTTCGGTCCTCAAAAAATTTCAATACCCAAAAAATACTTTAACTATCCCAAGTCCTTCATATGAGAACATTGACTCAGGTACTACTTGAATTTCCTTAGTATGTCCCTATTATTGCTAACCAATATTAAGTCATTAACACAACCAAAGATGCAAAAAATAGCATTATGCTTGCCGTAACTAAATACTGAATAATCAAAGTGAGATTGGAGCTTGCCGTAAGCCATAAAGTGATTTCTGTAATTTGCACAGTTTGCCTGGGTCTGCAGAATATCTTGGAGGCAAGCATATATATACCTCCTCTACTAAATCTCCATGCAAGAATGTTTAGTGAACTTCCATCTGATAGAGTTCCTAATTCTTTGTTGCAGCAACTGCTAGAAAGATGGGTACTATAACCATTTTAGAGAGTGGTGCAAACATTTCAGTAAAGCCTATGCCCTTAAGTGTTGCCAAGAAACATTAATCAAAATTTATAACATTCAATTGTTCCATCTGAATGACATTTGATTTTGTAGACTCATTTATAACCGATAGCCTTTTTACCTAGGGAAAAATCCTACAAAGTTCAAGTTCCATTGCGTTCTAGAGTTGTAATTTCTTGCTTTGGCCTCACACTATTAGGAATGATCAACTACATCAACAAAAATTATAGGCTCACATCATGCTATATTCGCTGCAAGAAACTGCCTGTATCTTAAAGAAAAGTTACTGCAAGTCACATAATGATCAATATGATACATGATACTTGAGGAACAAGTTGTAGTAGACGAGTTAGCAAGGGGATAATTATTGCAATGTACAGTATGGCAATAATAATATTTCAACTTTTTTGAAGGTCATCGAACTCAGAGTCTCCAACTAAGTGATTCTATAAATATTATGCGTGGCACATTATATATTGAAATCTCCCTATCATTAGTAGTGCTTAGGGTGGACTCGTCACTCCTCGTTACTGTAGGGCTGGATACATACATAGGACTCCCCCTTTCGTATGAGTCTCAGATTGATTAACAGGCTGTGGTAAAAAGGCAAGTAGTGAGGTGTCCATTTCATCTTCGTCAATGGCAAGAGGCATGGAACCTATATTTGTAGGAGAGGAGGATAATAAGTCATCATGTTGAGATTGAAAAGGAAACTCATGTTCTATAAAAACAGCGTCCTGAGAAACCATAAATTTATTGCTCTCCAAGTCATAAAGATGACATTCCGTCTTCTCAAAAGGATAGCTCGCAAAGATACAATGTCTCCCTCGCAGTGCAAATTTATCCTTATCACGAGTTCATTAATAAGCGTAACAAAAACATCCAAAAGTACAAATGGGATTAAACATGGGTTCCTTCCAAAAAATAATCTCCTATATAATTTTCCCATTATGTATGGTTGTTGAGTTGGGGGAAGCAATATTTGGTGGACTAAACACAAACTATAATTTTATTATATTGCAGATTTTTACAAGAGTATTATAACTCTAAAAAATACAAGAACACTAGCTGACAACTTTTCTCGCCAACACCCTCTTTATCACTCACTCTTTCGTGGGTTTAATTTTGGAGGCATACTACAAATGAACAAACATATCTTATCTATATATGTTATTGCCGACTTAATAGATAGTTCTAGTAATTTTTTTAATTTAATGAAACAGCTAGCAATTGACCAATTCCGTATACAATCTCGACACTTCCATCTCATCAAAAATGTCCAACTAGCTTTCAACTTGCCTAAGCCGTGAACAACTTGACCTTTTTAGCTAGCATATAAGTTTACAACCAGCTCCATTTTACAGCTAGCATTTTATCCAATTAATCACAATTTTGACCTTGACCATTAAACCTTTTAATTAAGTCAGTAGTTCTTGCACCTTCCATTCAACCTGTCTATCCTTGCAATTAAGAATTTTCAGCTTGCAAGTTCCAATTTGATGAAGTTTCTAAGACACCATATAGTCAATTTTGTAGTTTAACACTCCCCCTCAACATCGACTTACTACTTCATCCTTGTTTTGATTCCAAGTTGCATTCGAAATGCAGTGAATTTACTTTCGTTTAGTCCTTTAGTAAATATATCTACAACTTGATGCTCTGTATTAATTTTCTCTAATTTGATTTCTTCCTGAAGTACCTTTTCTCGCACATAATGATAATGCACTTCCATATGCTTTGTTCTTACATGGAACACCAGATTCTCAGCTAAACGAATTGCTAACTGATTGTCACAATATAACGAGACTGTATAGTTTGTAAATTGATGGAGATCTATCATTAATTCCATAAGCCAAGTACTCTCCTGAGTTGCTGTCGCTACTACTCTATACTCTACTTCAATGGTTAACAACGAAACTATTGGTTTTCTTTTGCTCCACTAAGAAATTGCTCCTAAACCAAGAGTAAATACATATCCTATTGTTGATTGGCACATGTCATGATCACCAGCATAATCAACATCACAATAGCCAACAACTTTGTAGTCACCACTTTTCTTATATAATATACCATGATCGAGCATACCTTTCACATACCTAAGAATTCTTCTAACAACTTCCAAATGTGGCTTCTTTGGATTTTGCATGAATCTACTAACTATGCCTACTACATAAGAAATATCTAGTCAAGACAAAGTTAAGTAAGTTAAACTGCCTACCAACTGTCGATACATAGGTAGTGCATCTTCAAGATCCTTTCCTTCTACTGAGCATAATCAAGCATTAGCCTCCAATGGTGTTGAGATAGGCTTGCAATTAAGCATTCCAAATTTCTGCAATAAATCTGAGGCATACTTTTGTTGACATAGGAATAATCCTTCTTTTGTATGATCCACTTCTAGTCTGAGGAAATGTTTAAGCTCTCCTAGTTCTTTCATCTAAAAGCGAACGGATAAATTCTCCTTCGATCATTGAACTTCCTCTTCATCATCTTCAGTAACGATGAGATCATCAACATATACCAGGATTGCTACCATTTTTCCATCTTGAACTTTAGCAAATACACTTGAATCAGCTGGTGCTACTGAGTATCTATATTTGACCAAGAATTCTGCTATCTTCCTGTACCACGCTCTTGGTGCTTGTTTTAAACCATACAAGGCCTTTCTCAACTTACACACATATTGTGAGTAAGCCTTGCTCTTGAACCCTTGATGTTGGTTTATGTAAATTTCTCGATCTAATTCTCCATGTAAGAAAGCATTCTTTACATCCATCTGCCATAACCTCTAAGACTTGCTAGCTGCTAACGCTAGCAAAATGCGAACAGTGGTAAGCTTTGCCACAGGACTAAATGTTTCATCATAATCCAAGTCATACTGCTGTGAAAAGCCTCGAGCAACGAGTCGAGCTTTATATCTTTCAATTGATTCATCTGGACGAGTCTTCAACTTGTATACCCATTTATAAGATATGTTTACATCCTTAGGATTAGGCACCAAATCCCAAGTTTGATTTTCCATGAGAGCTTGAATCTCGTCTTCCATCGCCTTCTGCCAATTTTTATTTTGAGATGCCTCCTCATAAGATTCTAGTTCTTGGGCATAATATTCTTCAGTTAATGCTGCATTCGTATATCTCGAATTTGGTTTTCTCTGCCTACTTGATCGCTATAGCTATGGTTCCGTTGATATTTCTTCCTGTGCATGCTCATCTTCTAAACTTGAGTGATGAACACCTGTCTACCAGGGACTTTCTTTCTCCTTCTCTTTTTCTGGATGAGGTTTTTGTCTAGAATTAGATTCTTCGTCTATAGATTCACCAATCTTTTCCTGAAGTTTCTCCTCAATTTCTTTAGAATCAAGCAAGTTTATTTATTCTGGAGACCACCATGATGATGCTTCACCAAAGACAATATTTCTAGAATCGACAAATATGCATCTAATTGCCTTTTTTTGAATTTGCTGTGAACATATGACATACACAACTAAATACACGAAAGTGACTCACAGCAGGTTTCAGGTGCCATAGCTTTTGAAATGAAGAAATCAATCCAAGCCTTGGTTGAGGTAGCCGGTTGATTACATGAGCAGCTGTCTTCATACTCTGCCTTAAATCGGCTAGGAACATTCCTAGCATATATCATACTTCTGCAGGTTTCTACAAGATGTCGATTCTTTCTTTCAACTACGCTATTTTGCTGAGGAGTTCCTGGGCAAGTTAGTTGTCTGTGTATCTTGTGCTTTCGCAGAAACTCAGAAAATTCTTTCAAGTATATTCTCCTCCATTATCTGTACGTAAGCCTTGTACTTTCTTACCAATCTCACTTTCAACTTCTTCTTTGAACCCCATAAATTTTTCTAGTACTTCTGGTTTCTCCTTCATAAAGTATACCCAAACATATCTTGAATAATAATTGATAAATGTCACCATATAACGATTCCCACTAATTGATGGCTGCTTCACTAGTCCAAATACATCTGAATGAATAAGCTCTAATGCTTCTTTAGCCTTGAATTTTGACTCTTCATATGGTAGTTGATGTGCTTTACCATATTGGCAACTTGCACAAATAACGTCATCTCAAACATAAAGTTGTGGAAGTCCTTTCATCATCGACTTTGTCATCATCTCCTTCAATTTATGATAACCGACATGTGCTAACGCTCATGCCATAAACCTGCTGTCTCATTTTTTCGTGTCTTGTCCACATATGCAGGCTCAGCGGACATCACATAGATGGAGTCAAACTTTTCTCCTTCCATGAACGGTGTGTCAATAATCTTCAGCTTTTGATATACCTTAACATCATTTAGACCAAACATAACAAAATTGCCTGGAGCAGTTAATTGCGGTATAGAGAGGAGATTTTTCTTAATTCCTGGCATATGGTAGACACCTCCTAGCTGGACTTCTCTTGAATCACGCTTCGAATTAATTTTAGTTTCACCAATATGGGAGATTAGTAATCTGGCATTATTTGCTGTCACTACCATTCACTGCCCTTTGTACCCTAAAAAATTCTGCATCTTTTGTTTGTCTCTCGTGATATGGTTACAGCAGCCAGAATCAAAGATCCAATTTTTATCATAATCAACTACCGTCGGCTTACTTGCTATTGACATATTTGCATCTTGTGCTACCAGGCTAGTAACATTATTTTCCATTTTAGAAATATCATCCTCTTCCTTGCAGTATATTCTGTATCAACTATAAATGCAAGTGATGCTTGCACATCCCGTTAGGTTTCGCTATTTTCGCATCCTTCGACTTGCTCTAAGTTGTTGTATTTCCTTCTATTAATTTCTTCTTTGATCATCAGTCTCTTGCATAGTGTCCTTTCTTGCCATAATTGTAGCATTTTTTTATGTTGATTATTACATCGACTTCTTTGATTTCGACGTTGTTGAGCTTCCCCTGAACTCGAGCCTCCGTTATGCCATCTTTTTCATATTGTTCAATTTTCTTGGCTTCATGCCTTTTGAATATTCTGGCCTGGTGGCCATCCTCTTGCTTTATTACTAAAAAGTGTAGTCTCATCTTCATTCTTTAGAGAAACTCCAGCTATTTGTTTGGCTAGAGTTTCTTAGTTGGATAATAAATTCTCCAAGTCTTCTATTGATGGCTGAACTGACGAACCTTGGGCTGTTGTGATAAAGCACCTATATTTAAGCTTCAATCCATGGATGATAATTCTTCTCATCGGGTCATCACCAATTTTGGATTCTTAATCCAATTATGAAATTTCACGACATAACGATTTTACTTTCATAAATTACTGGTTAATTGTCATATCACGTTGTTGGATAGACATCAATTCATTCTCTAATAACTGAAGTCGCATATGATTTTTCCTTAAAAAACAAGCAGCAAGTATTTCCCACACTTCTTTGGATGTTGCAGCGTGCTTGATGTGCTCCATTCAATGAATGCTTTGATGGCAAACAACGCTTCTCCTACTTTGACACTCTACCTCTTGAGTGCGTCAGCCTGGTCCTCTGATGGTGGTGTAGCTTATGTACCACCAACGATGTCCCATAGGTCTTGTCCCTATAGGTACGATTCCATACATGTTTGCCACGAGCTATAATTTTGATTGTTAAGCTTTGTAATGCTCCTAACGTTGTTTAAATCCGTCATGACTCTTAGTATAGCCTCCTTTGTGTGAGTGGTCTCCTTGTTGATCCTTGATCAACACCTCACAATCCTTGACTGTGAATGAGCAAAATAATTTGCTGCTAGAATCCGAACCTCGATCGGATAACTTTGACGATGGTCCCGGACAACCTGGCTCTGATATCACTTGTTGAGTTAGGGGAAGCAATATTTGGTGGACTAAACACAAACTATAATTTTATTATAGTGCAGATTTTTACAAGAGTATTATAACTCTAAAAAATACAGGAACACTAGCTCACAACTTTTCTCGCCAACACCCTGTCTATCACTCACTCTTTCATGGCTTTAATTTTGGAGACATACTACAAATGAACATACATATCCTATTTATATATGTTATTGCCGACTTAAAAGATAGTTCTAGTAATTTTTTTAATTTAATGAAATAGCTAGCAATTGACCAATTCCGTATACAATCTTGACACTTCATCTCATAAAAAATGTCCAGCTAGCTTTCAACTTTCCTAAGTCGTAAACAACTTGACAGCTAACATATAAGTTTACAATTAGCTCCATTTTACAGCTAGCATTTTATCCAATTAATCACAATTTTGACCTTGACCCTTAAACCTTTTAATTAAGTCGGTAGTTCTTGCACCTTATGTGGGACTTTTTGAAGATGAAGTTTATTTGGGATAAAAATCCTAGTCATGATAGGATTTAATTGAAATCAAATCACCATATCTTGGCTAAGATAAAATATAGAGTTTTGGTTACTTTTGGACTCTTCTTGATAGCCTATTTTGGAAATAATGGTTATCTAAGGTAGCTGAATTTATGGAGATTATGATTGATGATTAGCAGTTGCGTTTCTACTGGATGTATGTGAATTTTTGGACTAAAAAATTATCGTTTTTGTGAGGAAAAAACTTATAAATTTTTCGTTTGTGTACAGCCATAATTCTTATGATATTTCAGTGATTCTATCTATCAAAGGCAACTAGATTTTTTGTGATATCTATTGTTAAGATATTTATTATATATCTTATTATTTAAATTTTGGCATTTTTATTATTGGATCTCCCTGATAATGCAGGTCTTAAAATTCAAATTAAGATCAGGTATAACCAAGTGGTACTTCTTATTTGAATTGGATTTTTGGATAATGGTTTAATTGTGAAAGAAATCTATATCGAGTAGTAGTATGTGTGGATCACGCTATTGTTGGATGATAGTTCAAGTGTGAAAGAATTCCATCTTGAATAGGTTTATGTGTGGATTGCGTTGTTGTGGATGAGAGGATATCATAAGGTAGCTACAGATTGGGTTAGGAGTGTGCGTGACTTCTTGTGTGAGTAACTTCTGGTGTGCGTCACTCCTTGTGTGCTTGAATCCCTCCTTGCGTCGTTTTTGTTGGTTGCAGATGGTGTGCGAGGTGAGGCTGTAGGTCTTTTGATTTGGTGATTAAAAAGAGATTGAAGGACTGATTTGATTATTTATCATGTTATTATAATTCCATCTTGGGTAGCAACGTTTGTCAATTGATTTCCTTATGGGCTATGTATACTTTGGTTGGTGAATGTGTTATCAATACAGCTGTGGCTTTGTGTTGGTATTTATGTGAATCAACTTGGTATCTTCTTTAATTCTCTATCATAGATTGGAACTTGGGAGCTGATATATTTTTTGGACTGACTATGATAGTATCATTGGTGAACAACTGTCAAATTTATCTTTGGAAGAGCTGAAAATATTGGGAAGTTGTTCTTTTTCTATCTTAAGTGTATTCGTTTTTGTTCTTAGTTATTTTAATCACTTGAGTTATTTATTTATTGTTCTTTTGTTAAAAGATTGTTGAGAAAAATCCTCTGTTGAGGTTAGCACAAGGCAATCGTACTATTGGGTGTAAAATTCTTTCACAGGTTGTGAAGATGGGGGATAATGTCAAGGGTTGAGTAGTGTCGACTCAGTAAAGCCTTGTATAAAACTATTTTTGTTAGTGAAAGAATTAAGCTGGGTGAAGGCCCTGAAAACCTAGGCAAGGTGTGACGAACTCTGTTAATAAATTTTGATGTTAATTTATTATTTTGCTTTTGATTGTTTAATTTTTCTGGTTTTTTATTGTGCTGGAAACGACTGTGGCAAAGTCTGAAAGTTTGCGAAACCATTACAACCTACAAGTTTTCATCTATCTATACAGGACATTTGATTTTCTCTGCCCAATTACGCGAATTTTCAAGGCTGAATGGTTGTCATTTTTGTTGGAAAAAATGATAAGTGTTGTGTGACTTGAAAGTTAGGATTTTTGGGACAATCTTGGATTATATTTGCAGCTGAGTTCGTGGGGATTGTATCCTGATTTAGTGTTGCAATTTTCTGTCAAGGTTTTCATGACTTTGTTGGAAAGTTTATCATTGACAGGTTGTGTGATTTGATAGCTGCATTTTTCCAGTTTTTAATAACCAACAGAGGGCTATGTGATTATTGATTTTTGGGGCTATGGTTTTAGTTGATTGCGTGATTTTCTGCAGCTGAATATTCTTCCATCCTTGAGCAATAATTGAGGGTGGTCTTGCGTAATTTTATAGTTGTTGTTTTTGATGTTGGGGTGTGAAAATTTCTGAAGTTTTCATGACTTTGTAGTTGTTATCTTTATCGTTGGTTTTGTGCAAAAAACTTCAATAGTTGTCATAGTTGTTGCAGCTCTATTGGGTTAACGTTTCGGTGATAAAACGTTTGTTGATTTAAACAGTTTTATGGCTGGTGTGCGTGGGATATCTCAATGACATTATCGAAGGTTCACAGTTGCATTCTTAGGAGACAATTTCCTTTTTTTTGTTGATGAAGCGGCATATTTAGGGAAGTTGCTTTTTATCTCAAGTGTTGTTTTTGTTTATGTTAGTTATTGTTTAATCACATGAGTTTATTTCGTATTGTTATCATTAAACATTGTTGAGAAAATTCACTGTTGAGGTTAGTACGAGACAGTCGTACTATTAGGTATGATTTACTTTCATGGGTGGTGAGGACGAAGGATAGTGTCAAGGGTAGGGTGTGTCGACTCTGTAATGCCTTGAGTAAAACTATTGTTGTATAATAGGTGAAAGTAATTAAGCTGGGTGAGGGCCTCGCAGACGTAGGCAAGGTATGTCTAACTACGTTACCAAATCTTGAGTGTTGATCTGTTTAATTTCATATTTATTTTTCTATTTTCATTTGTGCTAAAAAATTAATCGTTGTTGATATAGTTGCTTTATATCTAGTAATCGACAGATACAGTTACAAGCAACTGCAATAGACCAAGTTTTGCGAAACTACACCCTTTTGGAAATTTTTAATAGGCAAAAAAATACAAACTAATTTGGAAGATTCTCTTTCCAAGTGTGATATTTTTAAATAAGTTTCTTTTTTTTCAGTGGTTCATTTTTGTCAATTATCTTTTATTTAGTTAAAAGATAATTATAATTTAATAATTATTAAAATATTCTTATTAATGAATATGAGATATTGAGATATTCTTTCAAATTGATGGTAAAATGTGAAATAATCAAAGCTTAATTTCTCTTTAAAAATATTCTCAAACCTAAAAGAGTTGAAGAAGGAAAAAACAATTTTTAAAAATCTTTTCTCCATATCAATTATTGTTTTCAAGAGTCAATTATGTATTAAAATATATTTTTGTTATGAATAATTAAATTATGAAAAATCGTATAAGTCTAATATCTTGAACATTATGTTTTTCTAAAGTTTGATTTGTATAATTAATTATATCCTTAACATATACAAACTTTTCAATCAAATAATATCGTATTTCAATTTCCAATTAAATTTGTACGCTCAAATATTGCAAAACAATTTCTAAAATGAAAGATAAAAGGAATTGAACTATTTTATATGTTAACTTTTAGTTCCATTTTAACTTTAACAACAACAATAACAATTTAATAAAAATTTGTTGAAAACACAAAGTCTAGGAGGATTCACTAATACTCAACCTTACTCTTAACTAGTAGAAAGGTTGTTAAATTATATAACGAATTAATAATTTAAATTTATCTTTTGAAATTATGAGAAATAAGAATTTTTAAGACTAATTAACTACATGTCACTTAATTTTATAATTCAATACCATCAAACTAATCACATTATACTTATTTTCTCATGTATTATATAGCAGTTTGCAAAAGGGTTTTCTTTTAACAATGATATTTTATGAAGAAAATTAAAATCATTCAAGTTCACCCTCTAGATTCGAGCTCATCTTGAATTTCAATCAATTTCAATTTTATGAAGTTATTAAGTCAAATTTGATCAAGATCCAACTTACGACTTAGGTTTAGACTTCAAAATTTCTGCAAAGATACGAAATGTAGAAAATTTCATAAGTATATGACCTTATCCTAATTAATAGATATTTCATTATAGCCAACAACATAACTTCCATTGCGAACTGATTCAGTTCCAAGATGGATGGAACCCATCCATAAATACACACTTAGTACATGATTCCTGGGCATTTATCAGTGAACAAGAATACATATAATATAAGCCTCCTTTCTTCTTCTTCTTCCTCCTCTTTTATTTTATATATTTTATGGCAGATACTGAAAT
>JANZXP010000196.1:46711003-46735656 GCA_027576715.1 Erythroxylum flavicans | reverse complement strand
CACTGAATATATTCAGAAAACATTATGAGTGTATCCCAACAATTAGCTGAATTAATTCAACAACAACAAGTATTTGCCGATAAAATTACTAATATTTTAAAACAACAAGAAGATTTAAATAGTTCAGTTCAACATTTATTTCAGGAAAATTTCACTTCAATTTATAGATATATAACGAAGAATATTTTAAAAATACACCTCATTATAAAGAAGCAACAAATGATAGTACAACATTTCATGCTATAGCAATAGAAATTTTTAAATAATTTATTGGAAAAGATTTAGTTTATCATAGACAAACAGTTGCAAATGCTAAACGAACAAATGCTCTTAAACATCTCAACAATATGAAAATATGTGATCTCTACTATTTAGGCCATTATATCTGTGAATTCAAAAGATATTATTATTATTTAACAAGAGCTGAACAAGAAATCTATACACATATCTTTATTCAAAAATTACCTTATCCTTTTAATGAAAAGGTAAAAGAACAATTCCAACAATTAATAAGCGAAGACAAAATAGCAAATAATTTAGGCGGTGTTATACATACAACACAAAAATATTTAGCTGAACAGTGTCTAGAATCGCAATTAAGGAAAACTTTAAAACATAATAAGTTACAATTATGTTGTTCAAAAAATGCAGAATTTCCACAACAATATGGATGTACAAGCTCCAATAAAGATAGATTACAAAACAGACCATTCCGAAGATATAAACGGACAAGGTATCCAAAATAATAATATAGAAAAAGACCTTTTATACTATATAAAAAACATTTTAGAAGAAGAAAGTATTGACAATTTAAACCTCAGAAAAGAGATTGTCCTCAACGGAAGAAAACTTGCCGTTGCTGGCTATATAAAGAAGAAGGACATTATGCAAATGAATGCCCTAAAAGAAAAAATCCAAAATTTCAAGAAAAGGTAAATATATTAAATGCAGCCTTATACGAAGAATTAGAACCTATCGAATTAGATTATAATACAGATTCAACAATCCCTTCAATCTATAAATATGAATCTTCCACAGAAAGTTCAAAATCCTCAAGTAAATCTCAATACAACATTTATTCAAGTGAATATTCAGAATAAAAAATTAATGCATATATAGATACAGGAGCTACAATATGTATTGCCTCAAAATTTATTAACTACTTGGAAAAAATTAGTCAAACCTTTACAAATAAGAATAGCAGATGGAAGTTTTAAATCTATATGGTACGTAAGCTATTATAATAATATTATCATAGAAAATTATACTTTTCCAGTACCATCTATATATCAACAAGAGTCAGGTTTACCATTAATTTTTGGAAATAATTTTCTTAAATTATATAATCCTTTTTGTCAATATCTATGTTTTATTACAGTAAGAACACCTATAATTAAATCTTCAAACCAAAAATCAATTATTCTTAAAATTCCTATCTATCATACAATCTATTACCCACAGTTACAACAACTTACATCTCACCTTGATTCCCTTCAATTTTATCTTCTCAATAATATGACTATTCAATTAGAAATTGAAACACTTTTAGACACGATTTGTAGTGAAAATCCTTTAGATCCAATAAAAAGTCACAATAATCAACTTATAGAAATCAAATTAAAAGATCCAATGCAGGAAGTAAATATTCGCAATAATATACCTTATTCACAAACTGATGTTCAAGAATTTATAACAGAATGTACTGATTTACTTGAAAAAGGATTAATTACACCTAGTACTAGCAAACATTCAGCACCTGCATTTTATGTAAATAATGCCGCAGAACAAAAAAGAGAAAAACGTAGAATGGTTATAAATTATAAAAAGATGAATGAAGCAACAATAGGAGATGCATATAAATTACCTCGAAAAGATTATATAATCAATAAATTAAAAGGACATATTTGGTTTACTACTCTTGATGCAAAATCAGGTTACTGGCAATTAAGACTACATGAAAATACAAAACCATTAACTGCTTTTACTTGTCCACCTCTAAATCATTATCAATGGAATGTTTTATCATTTGGATTAAAACAAGCACCAAGTATTTATCAAAGGTTTATGGACAATAATCGTGAAGGATTAGAAGAATTCACTTTTGTTTATATTGATGATATTATCATTTATTCAAATAAGGACAAATTAGACCATTTAAAGAAAGTTAAGATAATTCTTCAAAGATGTAGTGAAAAAGGATTAATTTTAAGTAAGAAAAAGGCTAGAATAGCACAACAAAATCCTCTGTTTGTCTCCTTAAACTGAAAGGAAACAACATAGTAGAGGAACATTAACGGTCTATTTGATTGGATGTTAATTAATGGAATAGAATGGAACGAAAACGAACGGTTTATAATGAAATAAAATGTAATATAGTGAAAAGTTGTTTGAGAGGAATGAAAAGGTTCATAATGTAATGTAATGTAATGAAACGTTGATTGGAAGATAGATAAAATGGAATGGAATGTATAATAAATGATTATTATACCCCTGATATTAAAATAGTTGTTGCAAGAGGTTTAACACTATGATTTTAAAATAGAAATTATGTCTAATTAAAAAGTCACAGTTGTTCAAATTACAACCGTGACAAATAATTTTTTATAAATTTTATATTTTAAAATAATAAAAATTTTATTATTTTATTATTAATTATATAAAAATATTATTATCAATTATTTAATAAATTTTATTCTATTATATGTGATTTATATTTAAAATTATTTATTTATATAGAAATGTACACAAACAATTAAAGAATAATTTTTATATAATTTATATTTTTCATTAATAAAAATTTTATTACATTTTTATTTTATTATTAAATATATACAATTTATTATTATTAATATAAAAATATTATTATTAAGGTAAAGAGAAATAATATAAAATATTATTAATTATATACAATTTATTATTAATAATATAAAAATATTATTATTAGGGTAAGGAGAAATAATATAAAATTATTATTAATTACATACAATTTTTGTGGACCATAATAAATGAATATGGGGAAAATGGGGTTTTTATTAGTTTACGTTTTATCCTAAATTTCTCAACTAAACAATGGAAGTATTTTAGGTTCCATTCCATTCTATTAGTAATCCTCCAACCAAACAGAATCTAAATAAGCGACGAGAGAAATTAAGAACTAAGAAAGCTAAAAACACTGGACACCACGAAACTCAATGAAGCAAAAATCCGAAATCTATGAAACTTTTTCTCACTCTTCTTTCTTGGATCGCATTGCCATTAACAACACACTAATGCGAAACTTAAACCTCTCTCTCTCCGTCCTCTCTCACTTGCTATTTGTTAACATATACTCCTATCACGTCAGCAAAGGTAATACGAAAACAATTAGAATTAAAAAAATAAAAAATTAAATATTTTATTATTACTTTTTAAAGATAAGATTATAATTAAAAATTTGACAAAAATTTGAGATTTTTTTATAATCAATCCTTTAAAATATATATATGTATTAAGGTTTAAAACAAAATGTTTATATAACTTAAAACTCTTTTAAACATTAAAAGGAACTAAGGGTTGCGATAAATTTTTAACGATTCATTATATGAAATGGTTTGGTTGTTCTTTCATTGATTTGGGTTGAAGTTTAATAACCAGTCCTAAAATTCATTTGATTTAAATTGGATGGTCACTTGAGTTTTATTTACTTTTCAATTCTCAACTTAACTCAATTGACTTAATAATTAGTTTTATTTACCAAATAATCACTCGTTATTTTTTTTATATCATAAAAATAAAATAATTAATAATAATTAAGAATAATAATTTGATTCGAGCCAATCAATTTTAAGTCATATTCGAAACTTTTTATTTTTTGAATTTTACATCAAGTTAAAGTTTGAATTTCATGGCTTATCCCAGTCCAAAACTTGTTATAACATAATATGAATTTTATAATAATTAAAAATGTTTCGTAGTTTTCTAAATTAGTTTCACACTTTTCTTAATTATGCACTTGGAAATTTTTAAAAGGGTGACAAAAAAACTTAGTATATTAAATGAGTTAAAATAGTGAATAATATAAAAACTCAAAAACACATTAAGCAATAAATAATTCATAAAATATCATATTTTAAAAAAAGTTTATTCTACTATTTCTGATACTGTATCCAACAATTCATAAAATATATAAATCAAAATTAATTTATGATAAGCTCTTAAAGTATTTTTTTGTTAATTTCTAGAATAAATATAATTTATCATTAAATTATATTTATAACCATTGGATTTGGATCGCAACCAATTTTCGAAATCCTAAATTTTCAGGACATTAAGGTCCATAACATCTTCGTAAGCATGGTGGTATAAAAAGTTAAACCACAACGCCTTAAACCTGTCTTGTATTTGCCCAAAGATGTCCTCCGATAGTCTCGCTCTGTCCGCTTCCCTTCCCTCTCTTAGCTCTCTCTGTCTCTCTTCCGTTGACTAACATTCTTCCCCGCCGCCGACACACCGTCGTCTTCTGAGCAGCAACATTATTAGGTGAATGTAGGATATGACAGGAACTGCCATGGTGCTGTTGGAAGACCCGGGTAGCAAAGGCAAAGCTTGTGTGGGGGAATTTGAGGTCATTCAGAAGAAATCAAAGAAACGGAAAAGGTATTGGACTAGTGTTGGCGAAGACAATTCTAGCCCTACTGCACTCGAACGGCATCGCAAAAGAGTGCTCTTGTGTTTATCGAGGCCGTCTTATGTTCTTAGATTAGGTTCTAACAATTTACGTTTGGAGAATCGGAGAGTACTGCGTCATCTATTGCAGAAGCTGGTGAGGCGACATGACTGGGTTGAAGCAAGTGGGGTTTTAAGCTTGTTCTTGCAAGGGACACGTAAGGACAGTTGCCCTATAGCTACTAGATTCAAGTATTGGGTATGTTTTTTTTTTTTTTCAGAGTTTTGTTCTGTATCCTTGTGGAACCTCTAACTTATGCGAGTAATGGGCATTTAACGCAATATTTTAGGCCTCGATGGAGATTCTCAACCGTATAGATAGTGACCGCGGAAATTCAACCCGAATTGTTGATAACTTATTTGATACTTGGATGATGAGGATTGGTATCAACTTGGTAAATAAAAGACGAAGAAGAAGTGGGCATGCCAACGAGGTATTGTCTTCTGAATGCTTTATGGTCAGACAAACATATGCTCTTCGCGCTTGAATTTTGTCATGCTGAAACGTTGCTTTTTACATGTTTGTGGGATTTTGTTGATGTAATAAACTTGTTTTTGAGCAGCATAGTTTTGTGGTTCGCTTGGAGTCGATCCTGTTCCACCTTATGCAAGGGGATGTTGAGGGTGAACGGCACAATGCTAGAAGGTACGTACTATTTGTTACGGATAATTTATTATTCACATAGATGCATAATAAATATGGAATTCCTAGCCTTATCAGACATTCTCCTCATATATAGAATCATATGGTTATTGATGATTTTTCAATGCGAATTGTACAATGTACATTGTTCTATTGCTAGCTGCCGTTTGCATGGGTGAGTTTCAGTGTCTTGGTTTATATGACTGGTGAATCTGTTTACTTTTATTTATTAAATCTTTTCTGATAAAAAGTCAGTCTAACCATGTGATAGGGGCCAAATATTTGGGTCCTCATGTGGTGTATTCAAGTTTTTTCCATCATTCATGTAGTGTTGGTATCCTATTTTCTCGAATGATTTGCGTTATAAGTTAAGAAATTGGGACTTGGTTTTTTTTTTCCCCTGGATTATTCTTTTTTGTAGTTCTAAAGATAGCTTAAACAGGTTTTTGACTCATTCATTAGCTTATTACTGCATTCATAGTTGCAAAGAAATTAGGGTGGCTTCTCTGTTAGTTAATATTAGTGTCATATTCTCCACCAAGCCTTTGGATTAGCGATGTCAACCCCCTCCTCCAATGTGCAAGACTCAAGTTCAAGTCTCGTTACTTGCCAAAAGTAAACATCAGTGTCATTACTAAGAAGATTTGCTTTGTGGCCCTGCATTAGAAATTTATGCGAGTGCAATATGTGGAGGGATCTATTTCGAAGTCAATATGATGTTTGTTACTGATCCTCTGCTCTAATATCTGTCTTAATCAGTGTTCAGAACAAATCCTTGATCTGCTTTTGTGGCCAAAGAATGGCATCAACTAATATAGATAATGCTGCTTCCAGAGATGTTTGGCAAGCCTATGTATAGTTGAGTCAGAGGAAAAAGAAAAGGGGAAAATCCCTGTTTGCTGGATCCATCCTGTGTCCATATTGATCCCGTTGCTTTCTATCAATGATAGATTCCATACATGATTCATCTGATACGAGGATTGCGTGTATTTCATGGTTGATATGTTGAATATGATTTGTTAAACTATTTTACAGAGGTTACTTTTTATAGCAATCTGTTTAGTTATAAGAGCATACAAAGTTAAAAATATCGGTCTAGGAACGATCATCAGGTTTTTTTGTTTTTCACAAGTATAAGAACTGTTTAATATGCCTTTATAAGCTCATAATATTGTCATTCAGAATATCATGATTGCTTAACCTTATTATAAACTTTTCTTGTGTTTTCCTTAGCTTAATGCAGGAGCATGAATTTGAGAGTCATCCTTTGTTCAATATGATCATTGGCTTAATATTCTACGAGCTCTGGTATTCTAGCCTCCCAGAAGACTTGCGGTGGAAAGATTTTCACCAAGTTCATTTAGACTTGTCACCTAATTTTTCACAATCAGACTTGTCAAGATTCACTTATGAAGTCAGAGATTCTGAGGAGCATAATGTAGTTTTGACTGATGATTCCTTTACTCGATTTCAACATGAATCAGAGACCTCCGTTATGAATAACAAAGAAGCATTTCTTAATGCTGATAATCACTTCCACAGAGAATTGATTCCAGTTGATGCTGCAGTTAACCTTCAGGCACGAAATGACCCACAAGAAGCCCAACCACAAAGATTTTATGCTAATTCTGCAGGAAATGAGCCATCAGTTGAGAGTGACTATGGTTTCATACATTCTGTTGGCAATTTGTCCGCTTTTAGTAAGTTCTATGATCTTTACATTGTGTTTCCATTCTTTTTCTACTTACATGCATGTTGGTAGCAGTGGTTCCTTGATTTTGGTAATTCCATATAAAAAATTATGTTAACCATTAGTATATATATGAATGCTGAAATTTTGTTTGCTTTTGTCAAAGAGAACATCAAGCCATGGTTACTGCCCATACGTAGAGGGAATTGGGATTTGGGTCGAGCAATTCAGGATGAAGAATTTAAGAATGCTGTGAAGTATTTACAAGTTGCTGCTAATGCGACCCCTCCGGTGTTTGCAGCTTTGATTCCATTGATACAGGTTCATGGGTTTCTAATACTTTGTCATTCTTTGGGATTCCTAACGCAGCAGATGCTGCTTTTATATAATTCTTTGATGAGCATTCAGAACAGATGTAGCAAGTTGAGCTATGAACATTTTTTTTTGGTTGAGTTACATTGATCATAATGTTAATTATTATAGAACGTTGTGCACTTCAAGTGTTTTTTTCATAACTGGTGCATGATTTTGGAGTTGGAGCTGCTTTTGCCTTCTGTTTCTGAAGTATGCAAAAGTGCTGTGTTAATTAAATTCACTTATGTTCTTAATCTATCTGCTTGTCAAATATTTAGAAATGCCGCTCTGTGTTTCAAAGTGCGTAGCATGACTGTTTATGATGGTATATCTTCAGAATAAATTTTTAGCCTGTAAATACTCTAAATCTTATTTTTTACCGATTTTCTGTCAAAGTTTTGGATGGAGTTTTTCATAATCTTTTAACTTTTTAGCTTTTTTCTATAATCCTGATTCATATATATTTACTTGTGACCACATGATGTATAATTTCATGTATTTAGTACCTATTTCTGTACATTTTTGTCCTCTAAATTTGTTCTGTCAATTTTGCGCCAGTTATTGCTGATTGGAGGTAGAGAAAAGGAGGCTCTGCTTGAACTGGAAAAGCACGGTGGCAATTCATGTTTTCCTCTTCCTTTTAGGTATTGGTTTATTTGCCAAGTTATAGCTTTTTGTGTCTGAAAAAGAAAATTGTGGAAATAATTCCCATGTGTCTCACATTCTGTTTTATTAAGTGTGTTATTTTCTCCAAACTGTGTATTTAAAGTGCACGAAATATCAATTTGTTATTCTATTTGTGCTAATTTTCTGGTTGTCGCACTCCTTTGCTCAAGCTGTAGCTTTTACCGCGGCACATCCTGGTTGTGTTCCATGAACAGATGCACTAACAGCTACATTCTGCAGGTTAAGGGCTCATATTTTGGAGTGTGTTGATCCTAATAACTTCGATGCACTAGCAACATGTTATGAGGCCATCTTAAAAAGTGATCCTACATGCAGTCAATCATTGGCAAGGCTTATCAGCTTTCATCAAGATGGTATGTTTTCTGCTCATTTGGAGTAGTGTTCCTTTTTCTGTCAACTTTTTCTTTTGTTGTTTAATATTATAGCTATAGTTTAGCTTCATTAGATGTTGCAAGACTAGTCTGTATAGAATTTTCCATACCGATTACTCTCTGCATGGGTAAAAATGTGTCTATCAATCATGAAGCTCGTGGTCTATGTATGCAGTCTAGGCCTTCGAACAATTTGTTCAAACTGTAGTAAACTTTGCTAAGTTCCAAAATTTCCAATTACCAAGGAAGTCATTATGCCAAAAACTCCACAACTCTTCTTGCTGTTACAGTCCTTGGTTTGTCCTTTAGGTAATTGAATTGCCGTTTTGTACTTAAGGTGGAACTTTCTGATTTTATTCTGTCCAAACCCATATTGTACCTACACATTGTTTGTTACATTGTTTTGATTGATAAGGAATCTTAGTTTCTTGTGATTTTATGGTTGTAGTGGTGGATGAAGTCTCTTGAGTTTCTGGGAATGGAATTAAGTTTTCATATCTAGAAATCTTGGACTCATTGCAAGAGTGGGCATGTAGTGCTGTATCTGTAACTGGATTTGTGAGAATATTGATCATCATATCTCTTGTGGTTTTATTGTTCAATTAAGCAGGTTATTATGGTGCTGGAAGCCTATTAAATATGATAGCTTTGCATTTGGATGCTGTCTTCACTGAGTACGATACATGGAGAGAATTTGCTTTATGCTTTCTTAAAATCTATCAATCTGAAGAGGACAGAATGTCAATATGTCTGCAAGGAAATGGTTCTGAACAACAGGAAAAATACTCTGTTCGTTACAATAGGTTACCAAAATTTCTTACCCATGGGAAGTCAGGAAAAGCTTGGAGATTACGATGTAGATGGTGGTTGAAACGTCACTTCAACAGGACAACTTTTACATCTGAAGTTGCTGCAGGTATGTTCATTTTCTATTAGCATATGTGTCTAACACAAAAACTGGGATATATCTGGTCGCTTGCACATAGATATATGCCACAAGTGCACCGGCTTTTCTATCTAAGATGGGGCATACTGCTTTTTTGTCAAAGCACGTTGGGGAATGGAGCCTTCTTGCCATTGGTTTGAACTTGTATTTGATAGAATGTCTGTGATTGTCAGTTGCACTATTGGTTAAACATGGTACTGTTTATCTTGAAGTGATGCTGTGATCCTAATAAGTTTTTGGCAATTAGATCGTTTAGAAATTTATTTATCTGATGGCTGAAAATCTAATGGCAACAAAAACTGAGTGCACACAGATATTGCTTTTAATTAGCGTGCCAACTTTGATGAAGCTTATTTGAGTGTATAAATTTCTTCCATTCTTATGTGCAACAGGGAAATTGGAGCTCCTCACTTGTAAAGCAGCATGTGCTTGCCATTTGTATTCTCAGGATTCAGAATATGTATTGAAGGCGTACAAATGTTTAAAGAAGGAAAGTAATAAGGATTTGGTTATGTTCTTGAAAACACATATGCAGAATTCTATGGGTTTGGATTCATATTTCCTACATAGAACTAAATAGTTAACGGGTTGCCTAATTTTTGTTTCTTCTTTCCACCCGTGAATTTCGATCCAAATTGTTGTTTCATTCCATCTGTTTTGTTCCGCAATTTGCTCTTCATTGGGTTAATTCTTTCCTTCAAGGTAAAAGAAAAGGGGAGTAGGAGTAGGATTTTATATTTACGTATGCCCACATATACATGAATGAATGGACACAATGTACTCAACTCAAATAGCTTCTTTAACAATATCAAAACCTTTAAGTGGACTAGTTTCCAATTCACAAATTAGCATATCAAGTCTCGGTTTTCATTAGCGCACTTAAGTGAGACTTGTCCAAGTCTAAGCATGATTAAAGTTATAATGATCGGAGCAGGGGCTTTTAGACACAAAGTTAGTTTTTACCCAATGTGAAATATGATTAGACCAATTTAATATTAAAAGAATCAAGTGAAACACGAGGACCTTAAAAGTGACAGAATAAAATGAATATACTCAAATACTAATCTAATAATATGAAATATTGTTTCAAACATATACACTAATTTTATAGACATTTTAATGCTCTTAAAAATCTTGATATTATTTATATTAATGTTATAATAATAAAAAACCATTTGTCCTTATAAAAAATTAACAAGTAAAAGTGATTGTAATTTAAGAAATAAAATACTCGAATACTCATAAAAAATACAATTAAAAGAAACTCTATGTAATAAAATAGTTATAAAAAATTGTTAATTGTAAAATAAATTTGAATTGACTGATTTTGAATATAAAAAAAATCTATTTGACTTAACCAATGGGTTCGAATTTATTTAATAAAATAATATTATTTTGACAATTTTAATTAATTATACTAAAAATAACATTATTTAATCTCTATATGAATTTATCCAAATTTCGACTCTAATCATGAAAAAAGAGTTAGGCTAGGCCTAATCTGATTATGAAGATGAGAACTTAACCAATAAGAATTAGTTAGAATGATGGTCTCCTCATTTATAGACATTCAAAGTATTTTTGAAAATTTTGAATGATGATAAATAAAAAGTTTTTAAAAAATTAATATTATTTATTATGAGAGTAGAAAATAAGAGTTCCAAAATCTCACGTGAACCAGCGGTCTTCTGCACGCCTAACGTATGAATGAAGGCTTACTTATCTTTCATTGATCCAAAATGTTTTAAATACACGAGCAGAGCCAGCCGACCCGGTCCGACCTCCAATAGAAAGGAAAGGACACAGAGCAAAGAAGAGGACTACTACTAGGAGACAGAGTGAAGACTAACTAAGCGCGGCCAAAGAAATGGCGGCTTACAGAGCTGACGAAGATTATGACTATCTATTCAAACTTGTACTGATTGGAGACTCCGGTGTCGGCAAATCTAATCTCTTGTCTCGCTTTGCTCGCAATGAGTTCAGTCTTGAATCCAAGTCCACCATTGGCGTCGAATTCGCCACTCGCAGTATTCACGTCCAGGATAAGGTCATCAAGGCCCAGATTTGGGATACTGCCGGCCAAGAGAGGTATCGCGTTTTTACTGATGGGTTTGAATCCAAATCAGGGAAAAGTGATTGCTTTTTGACAATTTCCCATTTATTCACATTGTTCAAGAGGGTTTCTTTATTTAATGCTGTTACTTCCTTGGAGACTTTGTTTGCTGTTTTTTGTGGAAGTGCAAGTTTCTTAGTTACCTATGAAGCACTATAATAGAATGAAGTGAGATCTGAGGAGCTGACTGATTGTTAATTGCAGTTATTATTATCGTTTTTAGGATTTAGGATTTTGCATTTTCTTTTCTTTTTCTTTCTTGTTGAGAAGTTCAATCTGGACTTATACGAAGCCTCTTGAAGCAGGGCAGTATGGAAAGTTGGGGATAAGATAGATCGTGCAAGATCTACCTTGGACTTAGTAATTCCTATGTTTTTTCTAGTTCTTTATAACCAAGTGGTAAATGTTGATGGGAGAAAAATCAAGTCTTTAGCTGCTGTCGCAAACATATGGCTTGATATTGTTTAAGATTCCCCCAATGAATGCAAGAAGATGCTGAGTTTAATGATTCCAGAATAGCCGTTTATACAGAAAGAAGCGCGGGAGTGACATATATTTTTCTCATTGCTACTGACGACGTGATGATATCTCTGTTCTCATATTACTGCTGTAGAATTTGTTTCCTAGATCTGTTTGTGCTTCTTGAATCTGGTATTAGAATTTTGGCTTAGACATCCTAAATTCACTAAAATGGGAAAAGGCGGCACCAGTGATCATCATATGGTGAGGGGCTTGTAGATCTTACATGCTCAGGTTGGTTATCTATATGATCAAGCTGGCCTGTTATATATGGAATAGCCTTTCGAGTATAACTTAAAATACTTGTTTCAGAATGAGGAGTGCCCTTAATAAGTAGCATAGCAGTATAATCTCAGTAAACCAGGTATATGCAATTTTTGGGTTGGTTGCACTCATATTTATGTCAATTCCCCATTTTCCTATTGTTTATCTATATAGAAACTATTTTTCTCAAATTGTCAATATTCTGAATTGCCATGGACAGAATGGTGTCTAGTTTATTGCTTATAATGTTATTTCACTAATCTTTTATGTTGATGTAATTAAAGGAATAAGACAAACAAATTTAGCTAGTTATTGGCTTTGGTTGCTTGTGAAAATTTTGGTTTCTTTTGTTGGTTATTGGCACTATGTATCTCTTGCTTCTTTTTGAAGATATCGTGCAATCACAAGTGCGTACTACCGAGGAGCTGTTGGTGCATTGCTTGTATATGATGTCACTAGACATGTTACATTTGAGAATGTTGAGAGATGGTTGAAGGAGCTAAGGGATCACACAGATGCTAATGTTGTGATAATGCTTGTGGGTAACAAGGCAGATCTACGACATCTGCGAGCAGTTTCGACTGAAGATGCCACGGCCTTTGCAGAGAAGGAAAAAACATTCTTTATGGAGACATCTGCCCTTGAGGCCTTGAACGTAGAGAATGCTTTCACTGAAGTGCTAACTCAAATATATCAAGTTGTCAGCCGCAAAGCCCTGGAAGTGGGAGATGATCCGGCTGCTTTGCCTAAAGGACAGACGATCAATATTAAGGATGATGTCTCTGCAATTAAGAAAGCTGGTTGCTGTTCTTCATAATATCCTTCGTTATACGCCTTATCTGGACTCAAAAATTTTCCAGTTGCACGACCCCCTGCATCTAACTGTTCATTTGGTGGTGTGTTGAAAAGCTCTATGCAATTGGTCGCAGCCAAAAGGATGTATGCACTTTAGATTTTTTTTCCTTTTATCCACTTGAAGCCACTTTTTCATGTTTAAAGGGTTATCCTTTTGGTTTTTTTTTTCATCTTTTATTTCATTTAACTTCTGCATTTAATGTTTCTTAAGCAAGACAGCTTTTGGAGAAAACCTTCCTTTTTTTGTGTGTATCCTATCGAATCGTCTGATAGAAATTTATTAGAATCTTACTTAGTCCTGGTGTCTGTGAATATAATATCAGAGGTTATTATCTTTTGGAACTACCTGTAGCTGTTTGATTAAATTGAAAGATGACATCATACTTCTTCTAATCAGGGTATTGCTGAGGTTATCAGATCACTGCTACACATGTTTAAAACTGCAGTCTCATTTCTCCATGCTCTCCTATCCCATCGAAGTTTTTAATGGAAGCTATATCTTGTAATTTTGTATTAAGAATAATGCAATTTAAAACTACACACTGTCGTCAACTCTCTCAAATCTTTCCTCTCTTCTATGTTGTCATCGTCACTGTTGTTGGTTAGGAATTATGTAAAACAGGCTAATGTTTCGCGGCCTGGCATAAATGTCAGACATTTGGTTCTAATCGTAATGAAAATAAACCCAAAACAGATAAACCATGAAACACAAGTATTTAGGACTTAGTGGCACAGACAAAGAAACATAATCTAATTCAACTTAAGCTTTTAGGTTGTGACCTTAGATTCAATTTTTTTACTGAATAAAACTTTAGAAAAATGGCTATGGTATCCCCAATTTAAAATGCAAAATTGTCTAATTATATTGCAAGATGGAACTTTTTTTTTTACCAAATCCAAGTATAAGAATTTAAATGCACATTTATATTGTCTAATATACTAATATACAATGTTTTAAAACTGGATTGGAAGTTAAAACAAGAGTTTTAAGATTTAAAAGGTTCAATTGGTATTAAGACCGTTATAAAACCGGCTAAAAATTAAATAAAATTAAAGAATTTAAAATATGATTGAAAGAGATTATTCTTATCTATAGAACAAAATGAAGTTTAATTAAAAAAGAAATTGTTAAATAAACAATAATTGATTTATTTTGGTTTAACTTGTCGAACCAATCGAACCAGTCGGATTTTTAATAATTGCTAATATAATATAAAAATATAATAATCTATATTTAGAATTTAGCTTGAAATGCCACGTGTTACCCACAAATATACGCATATAATTTTTTTTTTTCACACGTTATAACTTATGCCATAATAGGCTATAACAATGAGAAGTAAAGCATTTTAGATGCTACACACCTTCATCTATCTCTATATAAGAAATCAAAAATACATTCACTTCTCCTGGTCTCTCCTTTTAAAGAAGACAATTCTTATTTAGAGACCAAGACTCCCTTCTTCTTTGCGTTCATTTCCATTTTCTTCTGTACTTTAGCTGCAATGGAAGCAGAATATGGATTTTGAAAGAAAAAGGTTTACGAATTTGAATTCCCGTAAGAGTAGTCTGTCATTTGGAAATATGAAACTCATAACCAATCGTCGACAGTTTCTAAAGATAAAGGAAAAGCATACCAGCATTCTCTGCTTCTCGCTTCCTAGCAGCCTCTGCCCTTTCTAGTCGTATCATAGCCAAGCGCTCTACAAGAGAACTCTTTTATGTTATCATGGGAAAATGTGTGATGATAGGCACATCACATGCACCCTTTTCCTAACAGGTAGTGGCCTCACATAGAATAAGGATCGAGTGAATACCAAGATCGTTTTTAGCTTGTTCAGTCTTTCCTTGTTCCCGAAGTCTCAAGTCTCGTTCACGAGCTTCTGCTTTTTCTATCTCCTTTCTACAAATGCAAGTACATATACTAGAATCCATAACTAAGTGGTTGGAAGCTTGAAAAGATAGCAGTAACAAGCCTTAGCATATCAAACATATACAATGTAAAAGCTAACCTCTCACGCCTTGAAGGTTCTGTTGAGTTCCCAATCTGGAACAAGAAATGTTAAGAGGTTTTACACTTGATATTAAACTAATAAAACTATGTAGAATGTAATCATACTTACATCTCGATCCTCCAAATTCTTATGTTCCACTGTATTTGGGTTCTGAACCTGAATTAGTCCCTGAATACCTTTTCGTTTCTAACAAATTCAACACCAACATGAGTTTGAAGACTATTAGAAAGAGACGACATCAAGTTAAAAGGTTATACCTCAGGTTTTCCTTTCCCTTCCTCTTTTGACTCTTCTTCTTCCTTATCTTGAACAACATCTTTCTGATATGAAAGAAAAGAAAAGAATAGCCTTTCATCACCTACTGAATCTTCTCTAATGTTATTATTGTAGTGTATGATCAAATGAGGAAGTTCAACACTCGTAGAGAAACAACGGAAGAGCAGCACTAATTCATGGCAAAATCAATACCTGTTTGGAAGTCCGAGAACGAGCTTGAAATGCGGCTTCATCGATCAATCATAAAGAGAAAAGAAAAGCAGAAAGAGTCAGGATTAGATATGACAAAGCTGATTCACCTAGGAATAAACAAGTCAACTCAAGAATTCAGTAAAAACAAGAACTGCACTGTAATATCTAAATCCATATGTGCAAACACATAACTGGCTCTTATGCAAATATGTTAAGGTGTTTGATGTGGGTTTTTGCGTGAAATAGATATGTTATGGCATCCTGTCTCATGCAGAACATTGGTGTTGTGTAATGATTCAACAGAAAGAGGACAACTTGAGAAGAAAGGAAGTGATAAGGGGAGTACAAAGTGCCACGCGTGAGGAGAAGTGGCGACGACCGGTTTGCTTCCTCTTGAACTTTCCTTTTCTCATCTTATTCAGAAGCAGAGAAGCAAGATAACGCTGGATTTTTCAAGTTGGTGCTTACGACTTTGGAAGGGTCTAGTTGTGTTAGGATTTGGATATCTATTCTGTGAAGGACTCTACGTTTATTGTATATGATCATGTATATCTTTGAGCTTAGCCACCAAGTTAGCTTAGCCAACAAGTAATACTTGTACTATATAAATCAACTACAACTTTGATTCGGAAGCTTCTTTTTTTTTTTGAAAAGTTAAAAAGGCATTAAATTAATAATGAAATAATATTCGTCCATTACATCTAAAGAGACAACAAAACTAAAGAGACTACAACTGTCCACAACTTATAAAGCAAAACGACTCCGGATAAATGATTTCGAAACGACAACGTTGGCAAAACGACAGAGAATGCTCCTTAGGGTAAAATAGGATGCCTCTTACGGATGTTGCTCTAGAATGTTCCAAATTAGGTCAATGCTCGAGTAATTCTCCATCTCATCCACAGGCGAATACGAAAAGGTAGTGATTTCTGTCTTATGTGTGTTGCTTCGTGTTCTTCTTTGTCAAAGTATTCTCTGATTTTTGTTCCCTGTGAATCCTTCTCGCTATTTGGGTATGTCTGGCATGTGTGTGAGTTTACGCCAATGGCCACTTTCTATCTTTCGGAGTCAGAGGAGATCAACCTCGCAAGGTAAAAGTTTTCTTCCTCTCCATGGTTTCAATTAGCACTACTCTTTTTTCTGTTACTGATTACTGTTCCACGCTCCTTAGCTGATGCTTCCGGATTCCGTGATGCGCGCACGAGTCTTCTTTCACCTCTGTTGCAGTCAGGCCTTTTCGTTAGACACGTACTCTTTTTTCTGTCTTTTAAGTACTCCAGCTCGATATTTAGTGGTTGATTCTCCATGAAAGTTCTAAGTTAGGGCATAAATCCTATGCCTTAGTATAATAAAGAATTTTTTCTCTGATTCCACCGATCAGAGATTTAACAACCTCTTCCCTTATGCATGCCTTCTATTGGAATCGCCTGTTATTTCTTTCTCGCCAAATCTCCTTAATGGAGGAGGTGAGAGAGACGACATATATATGCTCAGTATATTTTGGAGAGTGGGTCAGCCTCAGTAGCCATTCAATGGCTTATATGAAAGTTGTACCTGCATTAGAAATAAAATTTAGTGCCTTTATCCCCTCCCCAATGAACTGTGAGAAGGGGCATTTGAAGAATAAATGCTCCGTTGTTTTTGATTCTCTCTCACATAGGATATAATCTAAGTTGTTGGTCATGAAGTGTAGTCTATCTATAGAGCTTAATCTATTGAGCACTGTAAGCCATAAGATGATTGAGTAACTCAGCATTAAGGATCTGTGCCATGCTATAGGAAACCAGGATTGACCTGGATTGATGCGACTCTGCCATTTCCTGAATTTTGCAGTGTTAAAATTGTTAGGAGGCAGATTAAGGTAATGAAAAGTATCCTTCCTTTGTAGGTTCGGTAGATAGCTAGGTATCAAGTGTTGTAACTCAGCTGGGAAGTTCCACTGACCTCTTAGGATTAAGGAATTGACCTTTGCATTAATAGGAACATCAGACCATAGTTGAAGTGCCTGAGGGCGTCTAATGAGGGATCCTTGCTTAGTCTAATTGTCAAACCACAGATAGGCCTTCTCTCCATTCCCAATCTTGCATGAGACTATAGGTTCCAGTATAGGTCTAAGTTTCAGTAGCTGAGACAAGGGCCATGAGAATGAAGGCTTAATAGGTATAGACCAAATACTTAAGCCTTTTAGAATATAGCTATGCACCCACCGGATCCAGAGAGATTTCTTGTCTATGAGAATATTCTATAGATTCTTAGTCAATGTTGCTTTATTAAAAGAGGCAATTGAAATCAATCATAATCCCCCTTCTTCTTTCCTTTTGCAAACTTCTATCCATTTGACCTTAGCAAAATGGCTTTCTGAATTCAGGTTTCCCCATAGGAATCTTCAGAATAGTTTCTCAATAGATTGGATAACTCTTTTAGCTAATGAAATATTTGAGGACCAATATAGATGAAGGGAGTTCAGCACTGCTTTGATGAGCTGTAGCCTCCCTCCAAAAGATAGTACTCTATTAGTCAACATTCCCGGTCTTTTCTGAACCTTATTAAACAATGGCTGACATTCTACATATTAGATTCTTTTTGTGGTAATGGGAAGCCCCAAATAAGTCAGGGGGCTAGTTTTCTGCTTATTCCAGTGATTTAGGAGATTCTGTTCTCCATTATGTTTGCCCCTGTAGCTAATACATACAGACTCTTAGTAAAATTAAACTCCATACCTGAAAGATCCCTAAAATCAGACAGAGTTGACGTAAGTAGCTCAATAAACTTCCCATACGCCTTAGAGAAAAACAGTAGATCATCCGCAAAGCATAAATTGATCAGCCCTACCTTCTTGCATTTAATATGGAATTTTAAAAGATGGCTTTTCCCTACCTTCTGTTGAAATAGTTGAGTAAGAATTTCCATACAAATTATATAGAGATAAGGGGAAATAGGGTCACTTTGCCTTAAGCCTCTTACAGAAAGAATCTGTTGGAGCACCATTAACTAGGATGGAGTAAGTAAGAGTGGTTATGCATTCCTTAATCCAATCGACAAATACCTTAGGGAACCCCAAGAGTCTTAGAGTCCGTAGGATGAAATCCCATTCAACATGATCAAAGGCTTTCCTGAAGTCCACCTTTATGAAATAATTTGGTGGGTTGTTCTTCCTTTGAATCCTTTTATCAACTCCTGTACCATAGAAAAAGTATCACTAATTCTGCCTTGGAGGAAGACACTCTGATTATCAGATATTAGAAAATCCAAAACCAATTTAAGCTTATTAGCTAAAATTTTGGAGATAATATTATAAAGAAAATTGGTACATGCAATCAGCTTGTAGTTATCCAATGTAGAGGAACACGAGGTTTTAGGAATTAGACAAATGTGTGTTTTGTTTATCTCCATCAGCAGAACCCCATTAGTGAAGAATTCCCTTACTGCATTTTTCACCATAGGCCCAATATCTTACCATGTCTTTTGGAAAAAATAACCATTGAACCCATCCATACCTGGGGACTTATTTAGAATGCATCTGGAAAACGACTTCTTCTATTTCTTTGTGCTCCACTGTTTTGATAAGATTTACAGCTTGTTCCTGGGAGACCTTGCTGTGTATGAATGACTCAAGAGTGATAGAATGTGTAAGGTTTCGAGAGTATCCATAAAAATTCCTGAAGTATGATTCTGCTTCCCTACGGAGTTCCTCTTGAATAAAAATTTCCCTTTCGTTTTGTAGCTTAAGAGAGCAGATTCTGTTAGTATTCTTTCTGGCTAATACTGAGTTGAAAAAGAATCTTGAGCATCTTTCACCATCTTTTAGCCAATTAACTTTGGCTCTTTTCTCCATTAGGCTGTCATGATCCTTAACTTTAGAAAGATAGGACATCAATAAGCACTTCTCAGCATGCAGTGGGCTGGAGTTGGTAGGATCCAGGTCAAGGTTCTACTGAACCTTCTCCAGTTCCTCTCTAGCTAAGGTAACTGCTTTCTGTATGGAACAAGGTTTTCTACTCATTAGTGTTTTCATCTCCCTTTTGATAGATTTAAGTTTCTGGACACAAACAAATTGGTGAGTGCCTGTAACCATAACATCCAATCCCTTATGCAGAGTCTCGGTAAACCCCTCATCATTAATTAATAGGTTATTAAACCTAAAAGGCCCTCTTCGATTATGGTTTTGAGTAAAAATTCTAACTTGCATAGGCGTATGATCAAAGAATAAGGGGTCTAGGAAGGAAGTTATACTATTCGGAAAGTGTGTGATCCATTCATTGTTCAACATAGTCTGATCAATTTTTTTCCTCAAGGCCCATCTTCCCATCTGCTTGTTACTCCATGTATAGAAGTGCCCCTGTGCCTTTAGCGAGTTGACCCATACATTCATTAAAATTAGTAGAGAAATTTCTCAGGCTGTAGTTACCATCAGCCTCTGTTCTGTATAAAGTAGAGTTAAAGTCTCCATTTAGTAGCCATGGCCCATTGACCCTTTGCTGAAACTGCACTAAGCTATCCCAAAGTTGTTTCCTCTAATATACATGATTGGAGCCATAGATAAATGATGCAAATATGTCAACATTTACTTGATGTAATTTGCATTTTAGGTGTATTACTTGTGTCTTTGTAGCCAAAACTTGAACATCCACCATCGTAGGATCATACCTAATAATAATTCTCCCATACCGATGGGTATTAAGATTGGAAATGAATTTCCAATTTGATCCAAGTTTATTCAGCAATCTAAGGTTTTCATATCTAATTTTAGTCTCCAATAAAGCAAAAATACATGGCTTTGTACTGTAGACAAAATCTCTTAAAGTTTAAAGCTTTTTAGGGCAGTTGATTCCCCTCACATTCCATGTTAAGATCTTTATAAATTAAGCATAGTTGGTTTCGGAGCTCTTCCTCTTGCTCCTGCTAGTTTTCCTCTTAGCTACTGCTATAAATTTGCCAATTATAGGGTCCTCCTCCTTATTTTCCATAGTAGTACCCAACACTTCCTTTTGATCCCCTTTAGTATTATTCTCAGGAGTGACTGATTGAGTTTCTGCCAATTGTTCCTTATTCACACCCTCTACAGTGACCTCTTGCCCTTTACTAACTTCTATAGAAGGTTCTCCTTCCCCTTCTTCACATTCACTCTCCAATTTCCCACCGATTTCACATTCCCCCTCTAGTGTCCGACCTACCATTGCAGTTTTCCCATCGCCTTCTAGGTCACTTTTTCCTTGACCCTCTTCAGGTATGGTTATGGATGTGTTCTCTTCATTCTATCTTATCTCAATGTTTGTGATAATATCACCCATCAGCTCCTTATAATCCCCTCTAATAAAAGTCTTCCCCGTCAGAAACCATTTTGTCCCTTGAGCTATAAGAGACGGCTTCCATTGATACTGTACTGACACGTTATCCTCATATAAGGACCCATCAATCCCTAATCTCATAATAGGGATAGCTTTTGGTAAGCCATTAGAAAGATCCATGTTAATGCATATCCTGGCATACCCTAACCTTCTTCTATTTGTTGTATTGTCATCCAAACATGGAGGTCTACCTAGAAAACCCGCAATCATACTCAAACTTTTTGTTGTCCAATATTCAAGAGGACATTAAAGAGATTTACCCACATTGGCACTGTTCTCTTGTCCTTACAATCCATCTGGAATCCTAGCTACCATGGCTACAAAAATAATGGAAAGTTTGCAACATGTCAAGGCCTTCTTCTACTACTTTTGAAGCTTGTGCTTTAGAAGAAAAGATAAACAGGATATATTTATCTTCAACAATAGTCGCCTCCACAAATCCTTTGTTCTGCTAAACTGATTTTACTCATCTTTAAATGACAAGGAAAGATGATCGTTTGTCCTATAAAAAACCGATGAGAGAGTTTTCCTAGGATTTAACCCCCTCTTACAATGTTTCTCAATCTGGAATGACAATTGTCTGCCCTTCTTCTGTCTTAGGAGGACAAAAATGTAGAGTTAGGTCCATAGAACCTCCAACTACTTGCTTCTAGGTTCTCCTCTCTGTCAAAGGTTTAGGTGGTTTTGGAGAGATTGAAGGAGAAGTGGATATGTGGCTGGGGTGCAGAAGGGGGGTTGTTTCTAGAGTTAGGGCTGTAGTTGTGCTAGGGTTAGTTTTCCCAGCAACATCTAGGACTGAAGAAGGTGAGGGTAAGGGGGGAAATTCCTCCTTTTCATTTGGTTGTTTTGTAGTGAAGGAAGTGGTCTATTGCATCTGCATTTTGAAAAGGAGTAGAGGCAGAGTCTAAAATAGGAAAACAAGGTAGGCGAGAAAAGGGTAGGTAAGAAAAATGTTTGAAATGCCCCTGTAACAGATCTGCTCTGGTGAGATGGTAAGGAGGAGGAATGGAGGAAGGAGGATGGAAGGAAGATGGGAAAGAAGGTCGTAAGAAGCAGAAGAATGGTGTGGCTATCTGGAAGAAGGAAGGGGAGTTGATAGTAACGGAGGCACGAGAAGCAAGGATCGCAGCTAGTCAGAGCTAGAGGTTAGAGAGAGGACAAAGCATATTTCTCTAACCCATTCTCTCAAAGTTGTTCGTGCGTATATTCTAATTCGGAAGCTTCTTCTTGAAGCTAAGAAAGCTTTTTTTAATTTGAATATATTATTATAAAACCATATATGTTTTCTGTAGTACGTAACAGGAGCCTTAATTATGTATTCCGGATCGAATGTGAAAGTGAAAAAATAAAAAATACGAAAAATATTTGATTTCGGTTCTATAACTTCAAATGACCTTTTCGAAGCCGAAATGAGCGTGAATACATTGACAACTTTACAATAGTTGCTCATCGCAACGCGTTAAAGGCTTTCTGTAGCTTTATGAATATGTGAACCTTTGAATGGGTCAGACTATTCGTATGTTCACGATTTGTATTAGCAACTACAGAAGACCTTAACCTTCTATATATATACCATCCATATCAAGCCTCCCCATCATAAGCTCAATACGAGTCCTATCTATACTGATCGGGGTCTATTTTCTTCACCGAACTTCAGCCCATTACTTCAGATCCTTTATAAGGTTACTTTATTATCTTTATCTGGATCAAATACGATTAGCTTAACCGATTAATTATTAAAACTGTTAAAATGCAATTAATTGTTGTCTACCTCACAGGAAAATATCTAACATTCTCCCCCTTGGACAATAATTAATTACAGTAAATGTAACAATTATAAAAACTAGTTCAAAATAAGATTAAGCCAATCACTATATGGTTGACCAAGTTAAAGAAAACAATTTGATCCAAAGATAATAAAAGTCCACCATTTCGTCCCGTAAGGCTTTCGATACCAAAACATATCAAATACATGTGTTGGATGCATTTTCTCATTAGAATGAGTGATATTTTTCCCTTAATTTTTAGATTAATTATTGGACTTTATACATATTTTTCCTGCTAAATTGTTTAGTTTACCAAAATTTGCATTTTTAATTGTTCATGTTTAATTTGTAAGAAATGCATGTGGTTTTAGTTGTAAAGACCACAACAAAAATTAAATGAGGAAAGTCCAAAGCAAAAACGAGGTGTGAGCTGGTTTTAAGAGGAGTGAGCAATTAAATTATCATATCTTGCTACAGTAGAGAGACCCACCAAAACAATGCATCAAGAAAGGAGCTCCAGCAGACAATACACGCACCAACATAAAGAAAATGATGCTATAGGAGAGGAATTAAATAACAGAAAGGCAGACAAAAGAAGAAGAAGAAACGTGGTCGTTGGACCAGAGAAAAGAAGACACAAAAACGCAAATCAGCTCCAACAAGGGAGCCCCACCACGCAAGCAGCAAGCATCCAACAAATGTTAGCTACAAGGGGCATACCAAAAAGAAAAGATAACGCAGAGCTAGGGACATCAAGCAAAGACCCATGCCAAAGTAGAAAAACGTGAGCTGGAAAGAGCAAAAGCAGGTGAGCTGGGCGAGAAGGAGCAGAGTAGCGTGGACTGGGGTGTGGGATTTTTAGTGAGTGGACTGAGGAGTGTGTGGACTGAGGAGAGCATTGGACTAAAAAAAAATAGAAGAGCTGAAGGTGTGCGACAACAGAAAAATAACAAAAGAGAAAAGCTGAAGGTGATGGGCGTGAACTGAAAAGGAAAAAACGTGAGCTGGGAAGGAGTGGGGTGCGTGAACTGAAAAGGAGCAGGTGTGAGTGAGTGAACTAGAAGGAGAGAAGGCAGCTGGGCGTTGCATGAAAAAAACAAGAGAGAGCAGAAGAGTGAGCTGGGCGTGAAATGAAGGAGGAGAGCGTGAAAGCTACAGTAGAAAAAAACGAAAATTACGCTAACAACAAAACCATGCAGAGGCTAGCGTGAATAGAGGGAGAGCAGAAGAGTGAGCTGGGCTAGCGTGAAAAACAGGAGAAGAGTGAGCTGGGCTAGCGTGAAAAACAGGAGAAGAGAGTAACGTGAGCTGGGTGTGGACAGAAAATAAGAAAGTAGCGTGAACTGAAGGTGAGAGCTGGCTGGGCGTGAATTTAAGGAGAGACTCCAAACCAACCCAAAACGTTAGCAGCCAAGAAGAAAACGTGAGCCTTGTGAGACTTCAACGTGACAGCTAGTGAGGAGACAACAACGCACATCACGCACACAGGAAGCACTCCAGGGCATTAACACAGACAAAAACAAGGAGAGCAGTGGACTAGCGGCAACGTTTGGGGGTTTTAACTGGAGCTGGGATTCGACGCAGTAAAGAAGCGAAGGACGCACATGCGCAGGAGATTATTTTCCAGACTTGTTTTTTTTGCCGCTCATGTCCAAGACTCTCCAGAGTTTTTCGTTCCTACTCCTTTAATGTTTATTTTCTTGATTTAATATTTATTTCGTTGAACATGAACATGATTGAGTAGATCTCTTGCTGGGTTTCAAAGATGGGTAGTAGTTTTCGAATTTCTATATGATTTGATTCTGGATTTTATTCGATAAAATTTATCCGTGGCTATTGATTCTTGTTTTGCGTATTATTGTGCTTGTTATGTGTTAGGCCTCACATAATTTGCGTCGAAATTATCGGTT
>JANZXP010000196.1:46658034-46699480 GCA_027576715.1 Erythroxylum flavicans | reverse complement strand
TCGAAGCTAGTTAATTGCGGGAAAAATTTATGCAATTAGTACCGACGGTCATGGTTACGTCGTCGGTAAACTTAAAATAAGTTTACCGACGAACGATATTTCGTTGGTGAACAGCAAAAAGTGAGCATAACTGACTGATGGAATATGTGCCGTCGGTAAACTTCCAAAGCAATTAAATTGCGGGAAGCATTCCCGCAATTTTTGCCGATGGCAAAGGTTGTGTTGTCGCTATATGTCGTCATAGATTTTGCGCGAAATTCATTCCCTCCATTATTGCCGGCGGTAATATATTTCCGTCGCTATATATAAACAGTACAACGTATTTACCGACAGATCGTTGTTTTCTGTCGGTAAATAGCTATAGTTTTTTTTTTCCAACGGAAAAGTTCCGTTTCTAATTTATGATTTTCTTATAGTGATTTGTTATTAGATAAATAGAGATTATCGCATAATTGAATAATTTCTCAAATTCCGCTTTCTAGGAGGATTTCTAATATTTTTATTGATTACAAGACAAATTATAATTGAAACTAGTCATATTGTAATTTGTTCATTTTTTGTATAACATTTCATCATAATTAGGGTTGAGTGCAAATGGTATAAATCGTTCAAATTAAAAATTTTAACTTATTTAACTTGTTAAATCGTTAGACTTTTATTTTATAATTATCAAAAAATACAAATTATAGGTAGTTTGATTATTCAAGCTCAAGCCGAAATGAAATTTCTATACACATACAAAACATTCACAATTCTATCCAATACAATTGTATTAAATTATAGAATAGAAATGTCGTGATTGGCAACTAATATCGAAAAAATGGGAATGAGAATAGAAAAGAGGAATGAAATTTTGATTTTGCGTATTTGACATGCAATTATTAAGAATTAATGCGATTAAATAAGTTAATAATTATGTCAGTATTTAATATCAAATATTGATAATAATAATGATAATTTTTTACTTATATTTAGTTATTATATGATTTATTTTGTAAATAATTAGTCAAAATATTTTGCTTTTTAAAATAATTAATGAAAATTATCTTTTAATGATCTAATAAATTATTAATTTTAAAAAATTGTAAATGATTTTTCTAAAAAGAATAAAATTAAAGAACTATAAAGAACTTGCTTTAAAAATTTATGATTGATTTTTATGATAAAAATAAAATTAAATAACTATAAAGAACTTACTTTACTTGATATAACATCAATGAGATAAAATAAAATAATTGTTAAAAATAAATATAAAAGACCATTCATAAAACAATATGTAATTTTGATAACAACATCATGATAAGAATCAATCAAAATAATTCATTTTCTAGGAAAATAAAGTCATCTTAAATTCTCAATTATATTATATAATACTACGTGATAATCAAGATGACTTGAATATATAGGCAAACAATGCTTAGTAATCTTTAGGTCATTTTCACTGACTAAACTTGTTGCTTTACTAGCTCCATTGAGAAAAGTCCTCCAATCTCTTACAAGACATCAAATATTTGAGTCCTTTCCTTACTAATATCTACAGAAAGAGTAAAAGCTTTTCTCATATCTTTTTAAAGACGAAGTATATTCATGGTCAGTCTGAACCAAGCTTTTTGTTCTGTTTGATAACTCTAAAAATTATGAATCAAATGGATCTATGTTCTTCTTACACTTTCTTTTTCTAGGTTTAAATGGTGATGTTAAATTGTTTTGAGTTTCATATTCTTCATCATTTCTAATATTTCTGTGCACATGATTTACATTATTACATGTTTTAACATTGTTGTCATTTTCACATATACTTCCTTCATATAAACGCCAAACTTTATTTCATATTGTTTTATGTCTCGCATAAATTTAAACTAATCGATCAAAATGGATAAATGGTTTTCATCTATAAACTTGATGGTTATTTGCGACTTGATATAATAATAACAATATTATCATAAATAATTACTTGCACAAAATAAATTCAACATGAAAATAAATAGTAAAAGGATAATATTTTTATTTATATCTTTGCCTAACCCATATGAATGTCTTTATCACCAATCATTATTTTTTGCTCATCATCCCGTTCAAATTTACTACCATTTTTTTGAATATCCAATATGTATCCGAATAGTTTCTTCAAAATTTTAACTTTAGATTCAATACGAGGTTTGACTTTAAGATTAGTTTCAGACATTCTTTCTTTAGTATACCTTTCAATTTTAACATAATATCCATTCTTATAGTTACAATCTATCTTCCACGTGATGCTTGCTAAATTAGAAGCTATGCTGACAAGCATTTTCTCTTCCTTACTGTTCCAATATCTTTTATTTTCCCCTTTTCCTTTAATAAGTTGAAATTGCATATTATTTTTATTTTCTTAATAAGACTCCATCTATAAGACATATAAAATTAAAACTTAAAACAAAATTAAAATAAACAAAGTAATTAAAATGTTACATATATAAAATAATTAATATTTGTGAATAGCAAAATAAGTTTCAAAGATTTTTCAAGAAAACTAAACGTAAATAAATTATAAGAACTATTAATAATAAATGACAATGACCACTTCTAGCTCTCCATGACATAAGCATTTCCTTTGTTAAATTATCTCTCTATGTAGTCCATTGGTTAGATATTTCAATATCATTAATGTAATTAACATGGTCATTATTTTATGGTATAACATCCAACCCTTCTTTTAATTGATCTTTCCATACATATTGACAAATAAGATTGTGAATGGAATAACAAACCAATATGAATATATTTGTGTGTGTGTGTGTGTGATTAGGGCTTAACCTATTCACTCACTTTTAGGTTGTGTCTGGGCCAAAATTGCATGTTGACAATTTCAGATTCGAGAGTGAGACGACCTAGCTTCTAAGACTCCATAAAAGTGTATTTTGTGCAACTTTGATGTTCAAATATGACTCAAAGGTCGGTCAGCTGGGAATTGAAAACATAGTTTATTAATAACTTTTGTGCGTTCCTCATGTTTGTAGCATACTGTGTAGATTGAGTTGTTTATGCTCATAAGACAATGTTGTATAATTATGGATGATGTTGAACTTGAAGCTACAATTTATATGATGGTATGATATAAAATAAGGAAAATTTGGATGTTAGTAAATGTGTGAATTGTGATTTTAATTATGATGTCATGTTATAAATTGAAAGTGAGATAGATAACACGTCATTTTTGTTAAACATGTACACGTGTGGCCGAAGGGCGCACGTGCATGTGTCAGATAGGAGTGGGGTGTTACAGTGTCTTTAGTTAAAGTTAAGCAACCGAAGAGGCATAATTGAACCTTTGTTATTAGTCCAGCTATATTGAAGTATGTCACCAGCTAAGGAACTGATTGATCTACGAATGTCGAGTTATCAAATATCTTGTTAGGCATGCCAACCCTGCTTTTAGGAATTCTCGAATCAAAAGCCTCTTGGGATTTTGAATATCAATTGAATAATAAGAGGGACTTCTTTTGATTCCTCATAAGAGGGATTTCTTTGGATTCCCCATTATGACTTTAGGAATTCAAATGTCCCTTTAATAACATTTCTATATGCAGAATGTTTTATATTGAAATATTCTTCTTGAGTATTTAATTGATGTTTTGATCTCTATTTAGTAAGATGATATTGCTAACCTCTATATGGTGCGAGAAATTCCTCATAATTTATATATTCTACATCAATAAGATAGCATTGATGCCTATTACATAATATATTAAATATACTAACTGCATGATTTTAATATATAGAAAATAATTTGGATATATAATATTTTATATCTTACTCTGAAGAATTTTTAGTCTATTCTTATAGAAAAAATATCTCATAGCACTTTACCATCATGAACTGAACCTTCCTAACAAAGTAATACATATATAAATTACATGTTTATAGAAGATATGCCTAAAACATTTGTGGCAATCTCATTCTTTCTAATATCATATCGAGTTTTTTCAATATTTAGCACATTTAATTAATATATGCACCATTTAAAGCTTCTGAGTAATTATAAAATTAAAAAATCATATTAAGTCAATAACAACAACTACAACTACAACATTTTAATAAAAATTTCGCTGAGATATAGGGTCTGGGGAGATTCATAGTTCAACTAATATAAAAGTTGTTTTTGATAGGCTTATAGGAGGAAAAGAAAGAAAATTTTTTTTGAAAATAAATTGAAGAAAAGAAAAAGAAAAGGAAAAAATATTATTAATAATAGCCAAATACATAAATAAAAAAGTAAAAAGTAAGAGTAAAATAAAAATAGAAGATAAAAATCAAAATTAAAATAAAGAAATTCAAAATCAAAATAAAGATAAAAGTAAATAAATAGAAAAACATACAAGAAAGAAAACAAATAAGTAAGTTAAACAAACAAGCAATTGAAAGAGAAGATGAAAAAATAAAATAACTAAAAGGGTTCGCACTATAAACAAAAATGCTTAGGGTAAATACAAGATGCAAGAAATGAAGAAAAAGGAAGGAAAAGGTTCAAAAGAAAGGTCTCTTTATGAAAAGAGAAGGACCTCTCTTTGTAACATCCTCTACTCTTAATTTACCTAAATTTTCTATTGAGGGTCAAATCATCAGTAAGCTCTAGTAGGGTTATACCATGCTTGATCACCTCCCCTCAATTCTTCCCAGGTCTTCATCATTTTTTCTTACAGTCTTTAAATACAAACTTTTTGCATATTCTCACTGGGATGTTATGATGTCTTCTCTTAGCATATCCCCACCCTCAACTTATCTCTTACCACAACATTTCTAACATTCTCTCTTCTTTTAAGGTTGCATATCTAACGAAATATCCTCATTTCCGTCACGATTAACTTATGACTATGCACCTGTTTGATTTCCTAGAGCATGGTTGACCTAATTGCTAAATGGTAAATTTACCTTTTAGCTTGAATAATATCTTCTATTCATATAAAACTCTTGACGTGCATCCATTTAAGCTACTTGTATTTGATAAGATGAACTATGACATCATCTATCTAACTATTATTTTGTACGATGGATTTGATATACTTAAAACAATCTTTCTATTGTATAACTTCTAAATTAGTCTTAATCTTTACCTCGAGTGTAGCCCTGTGACCTGAAAAGTTATATTCTAAGTACTCAATCTTAATACTGTTCAATTTAAAGCCTTTTGACTCTAGCACATTCTTCTAAAGTTCTAGCATGACATTAACACCATCTTTTGTTTCATAAATTTTGAAAAAAGTCATCAGCAAACAATATAAACCAAGGCACATCTCCTTGGATATTTTTGGTGAGCTCATCCATAATTATTGCACATGAGAAGGAATAAGTTTAGGGACTTTAAATTTAACTCTCTATAACTTAAGCATAACTCTCAATACGTTATGAATGCTTAACTCTCACTACATCATAAAAAAGTCTCCATATTGTCTCTCTCAAATGCTAAAAATTATACTTGATTTCTCAATTTATCTAGTCAAATGTAAGGAGATATAAAAATATTCCTGCCATTTCGTCTGCATCTATATTTTTATTATCTTTTAATCCTACAATATTTCATAACGTTAAGGATAATATATAAACAATATGTTTATTTATACGAAGTTGCTTAATGTATACAATTTCATTGTCTACAATCATATCATTAAGAAGTATTATTTCAGCTAATAAATTAAGCATACTAGGCTCTTTTATCATTCTCAATTTATGCCTCCTTAGTAGATATAATAATAAGTTTAATAATATCACTTAATTGCCATCCTTCTTCCTCTTAGTCTATGAATATAAAAAATCACAATATCGAGGTGTGTGACTTATAATTTCCATTCAATAATAATAATAATCATAAAATATATTAAATTATCAAAGCATTGACTGTCATTAAATAGGCTTGGCAATAGGCCAGGTCAAGTCGGGCCTGCCAAGCCTAATTGAAGTGGACTTGGTTTGAATTTTTTATTTTTAAAATTAAAAAAGAAAAATGATGTCATTTTCTATAAAACAATGTCATTTTCTTTATAACTATCAAACTTTGAGTTGGGTCGAGCCTGGATAGCGTGAGCCTAAGCTCAACCCAAGGCTCGATCAAACTAGGCCTAGCCTGTTGAATTCAAGCTAGGTCAGGCTAATTTTTCAAGCCTATCATTAACCACACTATGGTTAACTTTCTCAACATAAGCATTGCCTAAAGGTACCATTTTGAGATCAATGATGTCGATGAGACCAATGTTGAATAGTCTTATGAGACTTTTGCCGATGAAAATTGTAGAAGTTGGACATAGAATTTTGTAGTAAACTAAGAGACTAACTTTGGCTAAGGAAGATGAAGAAGAGATATAAGATGGAGATATGGGGAAGATCAATATGGAATGAATGATAAAAAAAGGATGATTTCCAAAAATTCATTTTCGTTTTGCTAACAACATATAATAATCATATGCTTAATCTATGATATATATATACACACATGCACATACATTGAGCAACAATTTAATGGTCTTACAAAATCATCCTACTAAAATTTAGTAAAGAAAATAAACTTATTAAATCATATATGAATAATCACCAAAAACACTTTTTTGTTAGAAGAATTGACTTCAGGAAGTTGAAATAGTAATTATAAGTTGTTCATATAAAAATTTGTCTAAAAATGTTAATATAATCCCACTGGTCATTAAATGTATAGACAATGGTAAAGCTAAAAATTATGTCCACCAAACTCAAGCAATAATATAGGTGATTTGTGATTAAGAATTATTAAGAACAAATTGAGCTAGAAAGAAATTGGGTTATGCAATTCGTACTAAAAAAATTTGAGAAAATAAATAGAATCATCACGCAATAATTAATGCAATCATTCAATTAACACAACAGCCCATCAAATCACAAAAAGAAAAACAAAAAGATTAAAAAGAAGTTCAAAACCATAAAAATTAACCTAAAGAGATATGTTGATAAGCAACTAGAGAGGACGAAAGAGAAGAGAGAGGTTTAGTTGAGAAGGAACACAGAGGATGAGAAAGATGAGAGAGGAGAAATTGAAGTAACACGAGAGGAGAACCCAGTTTTATCCCTACAACTGCTTATTTGTTATTCCTAATATTTGATCTAATTTTTATTCACATTTCCTAAGGAATAAAAATTCAAGATTGTTTAAAATTCATTATAGTTTTACTATTCCCTATCTTATCTATTCTTATTAACCAAACTAGCAAAAATTAGAGAATTTGCATTTTGCTTGTTTAATTAAGTACTTAATCATTCCTATTTTTAGGTTTATATTTAACACATTTTGCTTGTTTATTTAAGCATTTTTATTGTTTCTAGTTCATTTCATTCATCTTTTGTCTTTAGGTCATAATTCACTTGTTTGGAACAAAAGGGACATATTCAACCAAGTTTAGAGTGATTTGGAGAAGTTTTAACCAAGTTATGAAGCTGGAGAGCAAGAACATGACATAGTATATGCTCGTGTACTTACCTGTGTTCTTTATTATTTTTTAATTTCAGCTTACATGGTTTTGTTACCTAAAAATTAGAAACATACAAACTTTTTGAATGATTAATATCAAATGAGAAACTAATATTTGGATTGAAAAATTGTAAGATATTTGTTATTATTAACATGAGGTTCTCGATATTAGTTTCCATCACAGCACATTAAAGGGAAAATGACAATAACAGTGGATTAGTTTTTCCCAAAGTCACAAAGTATATGACATAGGTGGTGTATGTTTAGGAAGAGCCAATGGTGTCTATTCCCAAGTGATTTTTGTCAGGATGTATCTTTTCAAGACAGTAGTTCTAAAAGGACGGACTAATTGAAGTTATGTTTGCAATATCGAGTAACTTTTATTTAAAGTTAATTTAAAAAATTCTCAAATTTTATTTAATTTTACAATACTAAATTAAACTTTTAAAAATGAACCTAAAATATTCAAAATTTTAATTTATTGCAAATATAGCCAAATTTTCAAATTTTCAATTTATTGCGAATATAGCCATATGTTAAATTCTCAGTTAATGTTGCTGATGTGGATACCTCATCAAAATTAAGACTGATCAATGAGGTAAACTCAAAACAAAGCAAGCAAGTTGGAAGAATGTCAGAGCTAACTAGAAAACCAGTGGAGAAAAGTAAAATCAAACATAAAACCAACAAGGAGGAGAAGGAGAATAGATTGATGAAGAATTGTTAGGTTTTTTCTTTTTTCAAATTTATTAAATTTATCAAATAATTATCTAGAAAATAATTGAACACATGTCAAAACTTTTAATATAATATAGTATGTCATGTCACTGACATTAATAAAGAACTTAATGTTGGATTATATTTGCAACAAATTAAAAATTTGAATATTTTAGTACTATTTTTAAAGTTTAGGCTAATATTATAAAATTGAGTAAAGTTTAAGATTTTTGTATAATTAACTCTTTTATTTCCCACTATCTCTTAACTTTAGGAGAGATTCATTTTGACTTTCTACATCTTATTTTGTAAAAAATTTGGTGTTTACATTTTAGAATTGGAGCAATAATCTTTTTCAAGCAGAGTATGCTTGTTATGGACCATGAGCTAAAACAAGCAAGAGAGCACCTTGATCGAAACATTCGAGTGAAAGAGAGGATATACCCTTCATTTTTGTTGATTTCGTTGATGGCAAACAATGGCTACCAAAGAGAAGAGAGACAGGAAGGGAAAGAGCGAGACAAAATTTTATTGATTTTTAATTTTTGAATATTACTTACTGTATAGGATATCAAAAATAATAAATATATTTTTATTAAAAGTTAAATTAAAGTCAAATTAAATGTTCTTAAAGTGTTATAATTCCCTTTGAACATTTATTTTTACATATTAATTACTAAACACTAAAATATAGAAATGTCATATCTTTATATTCATATATGACTATAAATTTGTATGGTTACTATTTATTTCATGTTAAACCCATTTTTGGTAATTATAGCAATGATTAAAATATTCATTCACTTTGGTTGATTTAATTATAAAAATTTTAAATTGTTAACTTTTCGGTTCGGTTTTTAATTTTTTAATTTAATTTATTTTAATAACTCTTATTATTAAAAATCGATTACTTTATTAATTAATTTATCAATTTTTATAAATGAATAAATTTTTATAAATTAATTTATCAATTTTTATAAATGAATAAATTTTTATAAATTAAAATAAATCAATTAATTTTTATTTAACAAACTTTTTTAATTAAGCTTTAATTTTTTATGGATAAAGACAACATCTTTTAATTATATTTTAAAATTTTTAATTTTATTTAATTTTTAATCAATTTTATTACAGTTTACCTTATATATTTTAAATACCTTGGGATTACCGATTTTAGTTTAACTGTGGTCGTTGGTGCCGACTAAAGTTAAGGCGTATTTATAATCGTTATGATTTAAATTTCCTACATAATTATATTTTTATTACTCGGGAAAAAGGAAGATCTGTAATTATAGAATAATAGGGACGGAATCATAGATTTATAGGTAATAAAAGCTAACTATATTAGTCCTCTCCGTGTCTCTTTAATTTATCCGAAGGGGAGAGATTTCAACTCTGCTTTCCCTTCTAGAATTTTTTCTTGCAGTTGCAATCTCAAGTCTTCGCATGGGTCGACCTCCTAGTAATGGCGGCCCTGCATTCCGTTTCATGGCCAATGAGGTTTTCTTCTCTTTCTTTTTTCTTTTTTAATTTATAATATTTGAAGTTGGGTTCTTGTTAATATTTGGGTTTTCCTTTTGTTATTTCCTTGGTTATTGTTCTAGTTTTACTTTTCTACTCTTATTAATGTCTTATTTCTGAGTTTTCTTGTTTGCATGTAAGAACTGTTTCTTGAAACTTACCCCTCGTTTTAAATTGGATTATGTTTCGTGCTGTTACTTCATTTTTGTTTTTCCAACTAAATTTTTATTTCATGAAATTTAATATCTCCATGCATATAATTATGTGGAAAATAGGAACACTATGACCAAAAACTTCTAACATCAGAATTTGATATCCTATTGCCATGGATTTTGTTTTCCAAGAATTTGCAAATTCTATGAGAAAACTGTTTTTGCAAGAATATCTACTTACTGCAAATTTTTGTTGGGTTGCTCAAATACGAGGTCTATGCTTACAGTAATCTGAGAATTGAAGTTTAGGATTCGCCTTGTATTGATTTTATGCAAAAGCTTATAGAGATTTGACCTTGGACCATAGATGTTGTAAAGATCCTCATATATATTCAACATATGAAATGAGGAATTTGGATTTGATAAGACAATCCGATGAATGAAACAAGTGTATAAATTCATTGATGAAATGCCTCACTGTGGCTTTTATGAAACTGTTTCATTGTAGCTGCTGGAGCCATAGTGCATTAACGCCTTTATTTTTTATCAGAGGTTAAGACAGAGTAGTTTTGAATTAGAAAGAAAAAGAAAATGGTGCAGCTGCTGGTTCTGTAGTGTTAGCCTTTATTAACAGAGGGTGCTACAGTGTCATTTTGATTTAGAAGGAAAAAAATGATATAGAAGGGCATCATGAAAAATCTTTGAGAAAAGCAATCACAAATTCAAGGATTTCATATCAATATGTCTCTGTATCTACTTCTCTCTTTATCCACATGCACATACCTACAGTATGTCACAACAGCAGTTTGTATTGGGGTGGGGGTTTTGTAGTTACATCTGATTTAGAAAATCTGAATGTATTATTGTAAAATGATGTGTTCTACAATGTCCTGTAGGTAGCAGAGATGGATGCCATTTTACAAGAGCACCACAACAACATGCCAGTTAAAGAGGTTCTTGTAGCTCTTGCAGAGAAGTTCAGGTTTGGCTTTATATTTGTTTGACAACTTTAGGTATTCAACCTAATAAGCTTGATGCAGTGCATTGATGTCAAATGTCCTTTCCTGGGTTTAGTGAATCTCCAGATCGAAAAGGGAAAATTGTGGTGCAGATGAAACAAGTGAGATGGGTTTATTGCTTTCCTTTCATTTTGTAAGGAGAAAGTATTGAGAGTTTGTTAATAAAGTGGAGTTTTGGTTGTAGGTTTGGAATTGGTTCCAAAATAGAAGGTATGCAATAAGATCGAAATCAAGTAAGCCTCCTGTAAAGCTCAATGTCACGCCTATGCCTCGAGATGATTCAGCCCCTGTAAAAAGTGTGCCTCAAACTATAGCTGCTTCCGTACCAGCTCCTGTCTCTGTAACTGGCCCTGCTTCTTCGGGTAGAATGAAGTTCTGAAATCTTTCCTCCTCCTCCTCGCATTGCTTTCATTTTACAGCCTTTGCAAAATAATCTAAACCAAATCCTGTGTGATAGATAAAAGTTGTGATCTTGTTATCTTTATGTAATTGCTTCATGTGTTGCTGATTAAATTTAGAATTCAAAATGTTTTGAGCTAGTTTAAGTTTGTGAAGTCAGCTAGAATGCTGACTCTTAAAATTGAAAATGGTTGGGTTAATTCCCACTCATCATTCTTGGGTAAGATACATTGCCCTACACCTACATTAATAGATCCCAGCTTGGTACTTGTAAATGCAAATGCTGTAAAATTCATTGTAGAAGGTCTTCAAGGGCAATCTTCATTCATATTTAAGAAAATGTGTGAAAATTGTACAATGATGCTGACAGTGTGCAGTTTTCAAGATGTAGACTTACACATTAGAGGAAAGCACTCATTTTAGTATGTTCCTGTTCTCATTTTCTTTTGCATTAGTAACACAATGCTCAGTTCAGTTTTCTTTTCATATGTAAATGGGAAAAAATCTTGAGTTAATTTATAATACTGTTTCTAAATGGTGACAAATTTCCAAAGTGCTACAGTTTCAAAAACATTACGTTCCATGTTTAATCCTGGGTATAATTTTTGTTCTTATTCCTCCTACTAAAATTTTTGGGAAGAATTTTATTAAGTAATGTAATTGGGAACCTAATCATACATTTCTCTTCAATATCTGTAAAAGATCATGATGTTAAAACTGCTTAATGTCTTTATATTCCTTGGATTAATCTTTCCTGTTTCTAATTCTTGAAAGTTCATTCTGCAGTAGGAACCATTTCAGAGCATCCTTACATGGAATTTGAAGCCAAATCTGCAAGGGATGGAGCCTGGTAATTGTTTTGTGCCTTTCCTGTTTGGTATAAATTGATGATGATTCTAGGTTTTTCTCACTCTAATTCATATTTATTGTCTTCCTTATACAGACGAATTGCTTTTTCAGTTTGATTCTCTTGTTTTTTCCCTCAGGTATGATGTTGCATCATTCTTGGCCCATAAACTCCCGGACTCCGGCGATGCAGTAATGCTCTTGCTCTTCGTCGCTACATATTTGATTGCATATTATTCCTCATCACATGTTGGCTGTTTTTAAGTTTATACAAGCATTCATTACTTGTTTCTTACAAAACTATTAAAACTCCTTATATCATGGTCTTTGTCTTGAATAACATGCTTATCTGTGACATTGAGTCTCACCATAAAATTATTTTCATTATAGTTTTTGTCAAAGTTATCCTGGAAGCTATTTCATGTTTCTAACTACAGTACTGCCAACTCTATTAGCACTTCTATCTTTGTCTTGCTTAATATGTTTTATCTGGATTGTAACCATTTATGTACCCTGGCATTAGGTTCCATTAAAGTTATGGGATGTAATTTTATTTAATTTAGACTCCCTTAATGCATTTGTTAAATGTGTCAATTTTCCACATTGACATAGAGTAAAAATTAAGAGTAGTTTATATACAAGTGCTCATAACCTAAGGCTTTAAATTTTGGGTTGAAGATAGAGTCCTTTCTTGTATATAAACCACTTGGAAGTCCCATTGAAGTAGGAGATAACTCCTGTTTTCGAAATTTAAGCATGTATAATGTTTAAACACGAGTTTTTGTGGTCTACGATATAGTGTAATTTCGGTCTCTCTGAACTCTTCAGGTTTGGGTCTGGCCTGAGCCATTCGAGATTAGGCTTGATATAATGAGTGGATTATAGTCTGAGTGCAGTTCGTAGACTTCCTCTTGACAAACTAGCAGAACTAAATGTCAGAATATTTTTCTGTGTTTGACTTCCAACAAGAAAGTTAATAAAACTACAGAGAGAAAAATGTTTAGTGAGAGAATCCAATGACCTCATTCTTGGGAACATTGAATATCTATATAATGACTTGAGGTGCATGAGATGATGTCACTTGTCTTCATCTCGTCCAAATGTTGAGAGATCTTTCGATGTTTGAGCTCTCTTTTGACCATAGGCAAAAAAGGTTTTGATCAATACCTATCAGTCTGTAGAGACTCAAAAATGTTAATTTCAGCAAGCTTACAGATTGCGTCATCTCCCCACAGATTCCATCACCTACTTCTAGGTTGCACCAAATATTATCTTGATAGTAACCTGATCTGCTGTTACTGTAGATTGAATTTGTCCTCATGTTGTTCCCATGGTTTTTGCAACTATTTGTGGTAAGCTATTGCTCCTAGCAATCAGTTTCTCATGTTATCCAATGATGTTGCTGGATTTCATCAGGAAGTACTAGTTCGGTTTTCTGGCTTCGGACCAGATGAAGATGAGTGGGTAAATGTATTCAAACATGTCAGGCAGAGATCACTCCCGTGTGAAGCATCAGAGTGTGCTGTCGTTATTCCTGGGGACTCCATACTATGTTTTCAGGTGTGGATTTTAGTTGAAATGAGATGAACACATGAATTGATTTTTCAGTATTTTCCTTGATATGTTCTTTGAAACTTCATTGCTCAATGGAGACGAGAGGGAGAATAAATGAGGAAGAGATATAAATATATATTAATCATTTGTTTCCATTCATGATATATCGTTATTGTACGGGCTCCCATAGTTTACAAAGTTTAAGGCCAATTAACTAATTGTGAACATTTTAAGGGTTGATATCATATTCCACAGAATTAAGTGGTTTCGAATTTGAATAGCTCCTAGGTAATGGACTGTAACAAAATTCCAGTAATAACAAGCAAGAGTTCTAGTTTCAGCCTTTAATCTAAAGTCCTTATTTTACTCCATTGATTCTTCATTGATGCTTAAAAATCTACAGGAAGGTAAAGATCAGGCTCTTTACTTTGATGCACAAGTTCTTGACGCCCAAAGACGAAGACATGATGTAAGAGGTTGTCGTTGTAGGTTTCTGGTGCGATATGAGCATGATCAAACCGAGGTAACTTTATGTCTCTCTTTGTATCTGTTCAAACTGGTTTTGTCCCATACTGACCATTGTGATTGCAGGTTGCTTTTGGTTACAACCTCATAGTAGACTTGTAGCAGTTTTGTCTTCCTTATTTTGTTGAATCCATTGGCTTCTTTTTCATTTGCATAGGGATTGAACAGAAATAGTGATTTATCCTTTTTGAATGGAAATTTTCTTGAGATAAGGTATTCATAGCTGTGATATTTAATGGTTTTGTGATTCTGTGTGCTTTGTCTTAATCACCCCAAGTAAATGATGCATGAACATCTCTCTGCCTTTTATTTATGAGGTTATTAATGCAACTGGACAGTGTCAACAGTGTCAGCTTATGATTGATACTTGGTGGATCAGGTGGTCATGGCCACCTTGGCCAGTGATTCTAAGGTTCACTAGTAAGACGCTATCTGACGTAACATAAAACGAAAACTTTTGTTTTCTTTAACCCAAGCTGCATGTTGCACCTTTTTGCCAAAACAAATTAGGCATTGGAGACTACTTAATGTGTTTTTCGCATCATGCGGGAATCCCAATCTCTTGAATGTCTTAACCGAAACTCATTCTGTTATTGATGTCAAAGGTGGAGAAATACTTTTGCTTTTATTTTGTTGGTCTGAATTGAACCTAGAATGTGATGTCAGTAAATTCGGAACATGACTTGTATAGAAACGTACATTTGATTATACAGCTTTTGTAATCCGATCCTGGCAATATATTTTTACCGTGTCAAAGACAGTATCCTCATGTTTTTTGACAATTGGGCATTTACTGCACGACACTTGAACAGCTCAAGATTCATTATCCCTGTACACTGATGTGTTGATATTGCATTTTAAGTCTGGTGGTGTTTATTTTATTTCTTGATCTTCTGTTCACCAGGAAATTGTTCCGCTGAGAAAGATTTGTCGTCGGCCTGAAACTGATTATAGGTTGCAACAACTTCATGCTGCAAATGAGTCAGCAGTTACTTACCATCACAAATCTAGTATAGATCCTTCAAGAAATACCCGCAAGGTTACTTTCCCTACCACCCAAACACTGCAGAAGCAACATAATGCATATGTAGCAATGACAAATCCAAGTATTCCACCTAATGCCTTGCCGACTGTGAAAACAACTTTGGAGCCAAAAGCTTCTGAACCTGTCATTGCAGCCAACACTGGAAATCCTAGTGATTTTGCCAATCCTGCCTCTAACAGTGGCCCTGTTACTTCTTCACATAACATAGGTGCTACAAGCACAGCATCTGTTATCTCGGGAGAGAACAAAGAGGAAGGAAAATAGTTGGGCTATAGTTCGTTCTATTTGGTCTCCTATCTTGAAACAGTAGGTTGATGAAAGGCATCTTTGTAACTGTCATATAAGCTCGTCTCCCTTCTAAAAATTGGACTTGGGCGAAAACTAGAATTTTGTGCAGGGATGACATGCCAATGGTTCCTAAGTTAGTAATGTAGTCCTCTTGGCTAAGATTAAGATCTGTAACATGAGAATCAATATGTGAATGTGTTGTTATTATCAGTTCCCTTAGGAGCAATATTCTAGGCATTTACCACTACTCATATCTGCTTTCGAATAAACAATAGCAGATATTTACTTTTATTATATTTTTGAGTATTTTGAACCAAGAAGGAAACTGAGTCATGCATTATTGGAACTGAAGCTGCATTCTCTAATTTTTTGAAGAGAACTGGGATTCGTTTCTTTGAACTCAGGTAACTGATAGGTTAGGGCTTGTTTTGGATTTTGATTTTTTTTAATTTCCAAATTAAGAAAAATATTATTTATTATTTTCCTTTTTTGGACTATTCCTTAAATTTAAAATATCTTAAAATATATAAATTTCATTATATATTATCAAATACATTTTAGTTTATAAATAAATTTTATTTATTTAATTATTCATTTTAGCAAAAAGGATCAATCTTATTAAAATAAAATCAATTAATTAAATTTATTTTTAATTTTATTTAGTATTTAATAATTATCAATATTAAAAATATAATTATTTGGACATTAAAAATTAATAAAGAATCAGAAACCAAAAATCACAAGAAAAATAGAAGTAAAACTAAGTGGCTTTTACTTGAAAATTGTCTGTCGTTTTTCCTTTTTATTCTAAATTATTTTTTGAGTTTTGTATTTTTGAAAAATATAAAAAGTCTTTACTTTTTCATTTTCTTTTTGTTATTATTTATTTTATTAATAATTATCATAATATATATATATATATATATACTTCTAAAACTCGTCGTAAGAATTACATTTGATTTTGTAATAATCAAATAAATTAAATTTTCTATAATTAATTTGTAAAATGTGTTGTTTATTTTCTTTTTTTAATTTGTGATAAACTTTAAACCAAATTTAATTGAAATGTCTTTATCTACAATTTAATTAATTCCTTAATTAAACTTGATAAAATATTGTGTTTTTTTAAATAAACTTGCATTTTATTTTAATAATTTTAAGATAGAACTTGCATTGCAATGGCTCCAACAAAATCAAATAAACGGAAGAAGTAGCAAGCAAAGGAGCGTTCCACAAAAACAGCTTGCGGATACAAACAAGTACACGTCCTCCCCGCAACCCTCGCTCGCTCGCTCTCCTCTCTGTTTATTTCGCTCATATATAGACATATGTGACCTTATACACCTGCAAAACAAAAAGATGCTAACTTTGAGAGCTCAAAGCTTAAAAAACAGAAGTGTAAACTATGATCTTCGACAGTTCTTGCAACTGGGGCTCGTTAGGTTTGTGGTTAGCAGTTGCAGGGCGGTGTTGCTTCCCCGGTTCGGTGGGCCGGAGGTGATGGAGCTCCGGCATGATGTGGAGGTCCCTCAACTCAAACCCAACGAGGTTCTAGTTCGTGCCCGGGCTGTGTCTATCAATCCTCTTGATACCATAGTCAGTGCCATTACTCTTTTCTCCTTTTCTTTTTAAATTTCATTATGAGAGGGGTGAGTTAAAGCTTCTGTTTTTATATTTTTTGGTCAAAGGTTTTGTTTATTACTGTGTTGGTTTTAATGGGTTGCTGATTCTTTTTGGATTGAAAATGTGGTGGGTGAGTCGATATGAGGATTGAGATAACAATAGAATTGGAATTGGAATTGGAATTGATCGAAATTACTAATTCGGATGCTCGAGTTATGTAGATTCTCGGGTAATGTAAATTATAGAAATAATAAGTGAGGTGATTGATATAGATGACTGAACCTGAATATAGATAGCGCCTACTTTAGCTCACGTAAAGGATGATGCATTTCTAGAATTGGAAAGGAAGCACGTGAAAGGATCCAGTTTGATGACTTTTTAAACTGGGGATTTAGATGGTAATGTAGGATTTAGAATATAAGAAATATTGGGAAATCTGATATAGATCTTATGACGTTGCACTGAGTTTTAGTGAATTTATGATATTCAGACAAACCAACCTGTTGCAGTGCCAAGTTCTTTAAGTAGAGACTTCTACTATTTGAAATAGATTGGCGCTATCAAATTTAGGTACGAGGCACTTGACCATAACTCAATTGCAAAATTATTGATCCTCGTCCATACTTACACTGTTGATTAATTATGAGCTAAGTTTACGCATGCTAAAAGTCAGAACATCCTTGTATGCTTTAGATCACCTCTATGCCAGAATGATTATCAATTTAATGTTCCAGGAGTTTTCATGTTTTTAGATGCGATCAGGCTATGGCCGTTCCATATTCAAGCCACTTCTACCTATTATTTTGGGTCGTGATATCAGTGGCGAAGTTGCAGCTATTGGAAATTCAGTGCATTCCCTGAGTATTGGGCAAGAGGTTTTTGGTGCATTGCATCCAACTGCTGTGAGAGGCACTTACACTGACTATGCAGTTCTTCCAGAAGAGGAAGTTAGTGTAAAACCATCATCAATTACACATGTGGTAGGTACTGCTATAGTTTCATTTGGTGTAAAATTCTTCTACTTGGTTGCAATTTTTCATTTTTACATTGATTCTTCATGCCTCTTATGTCATCCATGATGTCTAAGTGGTCGTGACCTTAAAAAACTGTTGAATGGACAATTTTTGTGGCAGATTAAACAGTTGCATTTCTCCCCTTAAAATTTATGAAGCATTCTTTTTACGTCTTTGTACACAAATGTAATAATATATCCAGATTTGGGTGTGCTTGCATAATTTCTTTCTTTCTTTCTTTCTTTTTCTTAAATTTATTACTCTTGAGCACATACTCTGTTATGTAGTGAAAATTAGATCAAGGCCCTTCCTCCATATTGCTATTTTTATTGCTGTTCCATTAGATTAATTCAATTCATATATTTACTTAGTTGATTCCTCTTTTGTTTCTTCTATTTCCTTGTGAAATGAACCTCTGAAAGCTCTTTCTTGTCTTATAGGAAGCAAGTGCTATTCCTTTTGCTGCCCTAACTGCATGGCGTGCTCTGAGAAGTACTGCAAGGATATCTGAGGGGTATTATTTGCTAAGATGATTCTTTTTATAATTCAAATCAAGTTCCTACAGTTCATGTTAATGACATGTATATCTGCTTGTGCATTGTGTTTGTGATCAGGTTCTCCTGTGTATTCTTTGAATGCCACATATATGTTTCTGTGGTGCATTTATGGCATCATTTTTAAATTACTGTCTTCCTGTAATATTCCTATTGATAATCCAGTTTAGGTGCAAACAATCATATGCGAAAGAGCATTTAGAAAGTATCTGCAATTGTTTAGAGTTATTCTGGCAATGGGTATTCATACAGAAACTTTCAGCATGATACTTCCTTTATTGCAATCAATAACACCTTTACTTTAAAATGTCAATGTATATAATTCCAATTCATTGAACAGACAAAGTTGTCCATTTTTTCCCTCTTAATTTTAAAAATGACCGTGTTATGCACAAACATGCCTGTAAAGTTCGTGGTATTACATGAAATCAAATGGCATTTAAGCATTTCAACTTTGTTTATAGCTTTAACTATGTTCTAGGATTAGGTTATTCACTTTCCATACAAGATGCAAGTATACAAGTGGTAATGTCTTCTTTTTGTGCATGCTAAATTTCACTCTTGAGACTCTAATTTATTTAAGAACTTTGATTGAGGACTCAAATATTAAACAAACAGGCAGCTTTGAGAACATTATTTACATCATATTATGGCAATCATTTTCAACCATACATTGTAATGTAGGTATTAATCATGCTTCTGTTCCTCATTCTAAGTGGTCGGCAGTTATTTCTATTTTTGAAAATTGACAAGAATATAATATCTGAATGTGGAAAATCCCATATGTTTGTGGTGAACTGTCGTTACTTTTGTGGAAACCAACCATATGCATACCACAAACTGCCCTTAGTTTTCCTCAAATTGGCTTGTCAATCCCATTTTCATAGGCAAAGGCTACTGGTAGTTGGTGGTGGCGGAGCAGTTGGTTTCGCTGCAATTCAGCTTGCTGTTGCTGCAGGGTGTCATGTTACAACTACTTGTGGAAGTCAAAGCATAAATCGGATCCTGGAAGCTGGTGCTGAGCAGGCAGTTGATTACACTGCTGAGGTGATTTAAAAAGCAGTTATATTTCTTATCACTATAACAAATTTTCAGAAATTATTCTTGTTTTGTGTTATATACTGTAAGAGTACCTGTAACTTCAATTTTTCATTGGGCACAGTCCATGAAAGTTCAGTATTATGGTAGCAACACATACCTTTTTTAGCATTCAATCTACCTGTGCGTATAACATTCATTTTACCTTTTTTTCTCTTGCCTTGTCTTTTCAAGCACGTACTAATAATTAATTTCTTTTAGATGAAATCCGAATAAGCTTCTTATCTTTATACTTTTGGGGTTCCAATATTTCATGATCTTGAACAATGATCTGACTAAAGTTAAAGTTAAAATTTGATATTGAGTACTTCGAAAACTAGACAATCAGTAATATGCTGTATTAAATACGTTGTGTGAAATAGTCTTTCATTTGATAGTTATTCAAGTTTTTACTTATTTATCTCAATGTGGAAACTTCAGATATCCAATATAGGACCTGAAATGATGTTTCTGTTTACATGTTTGGCATGCAGGACATAGAACTAGCAATAAAGGGGAAGTTTGATGCTGTCTTGGACACCATTGGTGTCCCAGAGACAGAAAGAATTGGCATAAACTTTTTGAAAAGAGGTGGACACTATATGACACTTCAGGTGAGCAACACAAGCTTATTGTTTGCTTCTCTTAGTAACTGGTTTCTAAACTAATTTTTAGTCATATTGAAATTCAAGGATAACTTTTCTTGGTTTCCAGGGTGAGGCAGCATCTTTGACAGATAGGTATGGACTGACAGTTGGACTTCCCATTGCTACAGCTATTTTACTGAAGAAGCAAACTCAGTACCGATACTCTCATGGGATAGGTAAGAGTACTTGTGCTATGAATAAGCTGCCAATTGGTCGAAAGTTTTGTGAAGGAAAAATCCAAGTTGTATTACTCATTATTGATACATATTCCTCTTGTAGCTGAAGTAACAAACTGTTCTATAGACATGGCATGATTAAAAAAAAACTAGATTCGGCATTCGTGGGTTTTTTTTTTTGGCTATTCAAAACAGTCTTCAGCATAGCGTGGCAATGGATGTCCAACTATACCAAGGCCATAGACGTTGAACTTCAGTTGAGGGATGATGTATAAACCTCTCATGTTACAATGGAAAACTTTTTCACTGTATCATTTTGAGGGGATTAGGTTTTCAAGATGTTATGTTTGTATCAAGTTATGGAATGTTGTTACATCTCCTATATTATGGATCTAGGTATTAGTATTCACTAGCCATTCCATGTTTCTAATACACCTTAATAGGTCAGTTCTTAAACCCGTCCTTCATATAATTTCAAAGCAATGATTTCCAAGTTTCTAAGACACCCTCATTGATGATGCTATTTTTGGGTGATGGTTCCTGGTAAAGCTTACCAGAATCAAATGTAATTGTGCCCATGTTTACCTTGATATTGCAGAATATTGGTGGACATACATGAGGGCTGATCCAGATGGCCTTGCTGAGATCCGGCGGCTAATTGAAGCTGGGAAGCTGAAAATACCTGTTGAAAAATGTTTTCCAATAACCCAAGTGAGAGAGGCTCACGAGGCTAAGGACAAAAAGAAAATCCTTGGCAAGGTGGTACTGGAATTTGATTGAAGTAAATTCCTTTGAACTCTTACTCAACTTTTTCTCTTGAACTTACGGCTATCAAATTTCATTCTACCTTTCCTGTAAAGTAGGTTCTCCTCCCATTAGTTTAAGAGTTAATTCTGCATCCTGAACATGTTCTGCATTATAAGTTGTCACATTTTGTATAGGTGTGGGTGAAAATTCCAATATCCTCGATTCCCAAGCTGTAAATGTTAAGAGGACCTTCTTTTAGCAAAACTTTTGTAGGTTAATTTTGTTAGTGAATATTTGTGGGTTTATAGCAGATAAAGCAGCCGTATTTGTGCTGCTTACAAAACTATCTTCTTATCTTTATAAAATTTTGAGTATGATATTTAGATGGAGCTATTAAATTTGTGTAGAGGAGTATGTTTTAATTCCAAATATCGTGGAACTTGCGATACGAGGCTTAAAACACTAATAAAAATTAAATAAAATAGCAGAATCATTCGTTCCTAGGTTCCGTGTGAACAGTTGAGGCTAGTTGGAGTTGTGATATGATGTTATCTATGCACAGCATCAGACAACGACATTATTAACTCTATCTGCTCTGTGACTGGACCACCTGATCTGATCTTCAATCTGTAATGGTTGGTTTGTTGAGGTTTATTAACTCATGCTTGATGTTAAATGATGCATCATCCTTTTTGTCCTTTTTTGTGGAGTATAATGTTTGGTCAAATTCCCTCCTTTTGACCCCACTGACTGTCCATTCATCATCATTCCCGTTAAAACCCCCAAGTTACAGTACGATAAGGTTCATCGCGTTCGCTATGGCGGGGACAAAGTGTAGGTCACGCCAAACAGTGGCGCGTGGATAGAGTCATGATTAGTTGTGAGTTCTGATCCAAGACCCTAAGGTCACGTGCACCCCTTGGATTTTCTTTTTCGATGCATGGTCCCATGTGACCACTAATTTTTAAAAGGCCCGTTCTTTTCGTATTAAATTGCGATACTGCCACTTTTTTGTCTTTTAGCTGCAATAAAACGGCGAAACTTTTGTGGTGTTGGATGGGAGAGAGTGCTGGCTCAGAACTGAAAAAGTGCGCAAGAACACAGAAACAGTGGCTTTCCCAAGACAAAACCTATTAAATTCCCTAATTGCCCTTTTGGTTTGGTTTTATTAGTGCTTTATAGTGCTGTATGTGAACTGGCCACGTTCATGCGAAGAATAGGATGTGAAGGAAGAAGGTTTGGTTAAAGAAAAACAGATGTGCTTGGAGTTTGACGTATCACTTCGCTAATATGAGATGAGATGGGATTCCAGTCACACTTTCCCTTCTTCTGCTTTTTCTCGGACTTCTTTTCCATCCAACTACAAAAGCCTAAGCATAAATAGCTGTTGATCAGCTGAAAATTCATGGCTACAGACAGCAACGCACTCACTTGTTGAAGGCAACAACAAACGCACGTGCCATTTAAAGGAAACAGAAGCCTAGAACTCAGTAGTTGAGTTCTGCTTCACATCACAGCGTATCGTCTATTAATTTCTTCAACACCACTCTCCCTCACTCGTTTCTTCTGTACTCTGCAAGCTGTTCCATAGCCACAAGTACACGCACCCACCATTCTCATAACCACACGACACTGATTCCACACCTTTCTCTCTGTCAAAATCTTGAATTATTTGACATGACCAGGGGATCCAACAAGTGAAAACAGAACAGCTAGAAAACAAATCTCATGGAAGCAGCGGATAGGCCCCATCGCAGCAATATCATCAATAGCACTACCACAAGTGAGCTCTTCATTTGCTTCACTTCACGCCTCTCGTCTTCTTCTTCCATGAGGATATCTTCCAAGTCGATTCTCAGCCCTGGCCGTGCAAGAGAGCCAACGCCAATCTCACTTTCGAACTCGCTTAGTCGAAGGCTGCGAAGCAACGGTAGCATGAAAGGTGGGCAAGCTTCGCCTATGTTCCCCACCACCAATGCCAAGAAACGAGGCGGTTCTTTTGAAAACCCCGAACCCACTTCTCCTAAGGTAACCTGTATTGGTCAAGTGAGGGTCAAGACCAAGAAACAGAGCAATAAACTGAGAACAAGATCCAAAAGTAGAGGAGAAGCGAGTTTTAGAAGAATAGAGCAAAACAGCAGCAACAAGAACGTTGAAGCGACTAGGAATTCAGATCACAACCAGAGCCTTGCAAACCATCATTTTCTGAACCAGCAACAGCCTCAGGAATGCTTGCCACACAGAAACCAGAGGTGGGTACATTTGCCTATGACAATATGTGAAGCTGTAAGAGCTTTTGGCGCTGAATTCAATTGCTTTCTTCCTTGTCGATCGTCGTGCATGGCAAGCGAGAAAGAGAAGGAAGAAAAGGCAACCACACACTCAGAGAACGGCAACTCATGTGGAGCTGTGTTCGCTCGGTGGCTTGTGGCGGTGCAGGAAGGAGATAGAAAGGGTAGACAGATAGAGTTGGTGGTGGGGGAAGATGAGCAAAGGGAAGAAAGCAGTACGGAGAGAGGGAGGAGGCATGTGTTTGAGGAGATTGAGTTTAAAGATGAAAACCTTGACGGAGGAAATGGGAGTTTGCAAGAAGAGGAACCAAGAATTAGTATATGCGTTCCACCTAAGAATGCTCTGTTGCTTATGAGATGCAGATCTGACCCTGTGAAAATGGCTGCTCTTGCTAACAAGTTTTGGGAAGCTCCAGTGCCCCCAGTGGAAGATGATGAAGAGGTTGAAGATGGTCGGAATGAGAACGAACATGAGAAAAGCAAAGTTGAGGAAGAAATGGTGCACAAACAAGAAGTCATGGCATGTGAAATGTCGTGTTCTTGTGAAAAAACTGAAGAAAATCAGGAAGCTGAAGGAAGATTGGATCTGTTGGAGCCTGAAAATGGTAATGGAAAAAGCCCGCAGAAAAGCTCAGATATTGAACTCCAACTAGCATATTCTTCATATGTAAACCAAGAACAGGACATGAACCCGCCACTTATAGCAGAAGAAAATTCATTGCGCGATTCTTTGGTTGAAGGAATTCCGGATCCAGGACACCTGCAAATTCTTGAAAATGAAGAAAAGATTATTCAAGTTCGAGAAGGCGGAGATGGTCAAGAACAGAAACCAGAAGAGGAAGAACATGCAGAAGAAAGTTCAGCACTGTCAGTAGAGTTGAAACAAGAACTTCAAGAAGAGATAGGCCAAAACATGCAAGATCAAGAACAAAATCCACCCGAAACTGTAGTTCTTGAAGCTCGGGAACTACCAGTATCAACGGCAGACAAAGCGACCAACGCAGAGATGATCGAAGGAGAGATGACGGAGATGACGAGCCAAGAAAGATCCGAAACCGAAGACCCAGTATTCCAAGGGGGTCAAACGAGTAACAACCCAAGAGAGAGGGAAACTCAGCCATTGTTGCCTGATTGCCTACTTCTAATGATGTGTGAGCCCAAGCTGTCAATGGAAGTTTCCAAGGAGACATGGGTATGCACTACAGACTTCATAAGATGGCTGCCAGAGCATTCAAGGCCGTCGATCAACAAAAAGAGCGGTTATGACGAGTCCACAAAGAAAAAAATCACCGTCGACGCCAATCCCCAGCCGCCCGTCAACAGTACCCTACAACAGCCAGCGAGGTCCTCTTGTTCATATCCATCGAAGCCGCCGCGTAGGGTTGCTGGAACAGAGACTATGACGACGGTGACCGGACAGAAGCTGATGGACGGCACTGCTTATGAACCGCTAATACTCACACGCTGCAAGTCAGAGCCGATGAGGTCGGCGGCTAAACATGCGCAGGAGAGTTGCTTCTGGAAGAACAGGAAGATGGAGCCGCATAGGGCGGCTACACTTGGAGTCGGCGCGGCTGGGGTTGTTTAAAGCGTAGTTAAAAAAGAAGTGTGTTAATTTATTGCAATGGGCTTGTATATTCTAAATTTCAAGCAAATTCATCCTTTAAGCTAAGGAAAGCATGGCCTGTTCACTTCTGACCAAGTTCCAAGGCAAATTGTAAAAAATGAGTGCGTTTTTGTTTTTCACTCACGCAGGCTTTTTCAGGTTTTTCCAGATACGGTTGAATGATACGTCAACTGTCACTTTGAGTGCGTTTCAGATCGTATGAAATGAGTGAGGACAAAGGATAATGTGTGTCTTTTCCTTTTAAAATATTTTAAGTTTACCATTTTAAAAACATATTTTCGTATAAGTATTTACATAAGTTGTTTACATCACAGCATTGTGAAACAAAGGATTAGATTGCAAAACCATAATACATTACTCTTTTGTTTCTTTACACTAATTAGTTACAGAGCTATTTTTGTGAAATTACAGTTGATTCTCTTTCTCACTATTGCCTGTCATCTGGATTTCGATTTCCCTGGCTGTCACTCGATGTAGCACCAGCAGTTGGACTTTCAGATGTTGAATTGGGTGAAGTTGATTGCTGAGTGCCTTGTTCTTCAGAATTTTCACTAGTGACACCTTTCGTGAAAGAATTGATGGCAAGCTGAGCAGAGTAAAGAAACAAACCGATAGAATTGACGCCAAAAACACATGTTGCAAGGTAGCACAATCCATTCACAATAGTTCTGCAAAAAGGAGACAGATATCAGAACTCTCCTACAAAATTGTAGCATTATATTTGAAGATGGTAGCAGCAGGAGCTACCTAATGGTTATTGTTATCTGGCGCACCTGAACCAAAGAAACAAAAAAAAGAACAGGGTGTGAGATTATGTGGTTACTATTTGGTGCAGAGTCTTCGAACATAACAATGAAACATCAAAGCTTCTAAATACTAAACCAAGAGAATCGGGAAGTTTAATACAGTCTTGAATGGAGACATAATTTCGCATAAAACAACAAAGAGCATTGGATGTGAAACAAACCGAGTAACTATCTGATAATGCTTGGCGGTTAAGAGAAGCCTCGATGGTGGTGGTGAACTTATAAAGTATAAGTGCAATGACACCCGCAGAAATTCCACCTAGCAATGCCTGTACAGGTGAAGGAGTTTTCTCGGATGCTGTGGCACCTGGAGCCGTTGCCGTTAAGCTGGCTAATGCTTCCTCTTTGAATGATTTATTTTCCCCTGACGACCTTAATCTCTAGTAACACAAGACCACAACCTCAAATTTCAGAATGAATTGAAAATACTAAACATTGATTTATAGCATTATGCTTCAGTTCATCATAATGTAAACTAATTCAATTTCAACCAAAAAGCATAATTGAGACTAAATTGAATTCGGTTGATAAATTATCCAACTCTTTCTAGTCCAAAGAGAGTCGTCAAAAGAGAATGTTAGATGCCAATTTTGGAAATTGAAGTCTCGGGCCTTAAACATGAGGACAACAGAGCAGAACGATATAAAACTAATCAGAAGCTAATTCCACAAGTTCTGGCAGAAACAATACATCAAACTGAAAACCAAGCATCAAGATTCAGCTCTGAGTAGTCTAAGCTTAAGCATAAGAAAGCATCTAAAATAAAAAAAGGTAAAATATATTTTTTAAAAAGAGTACAGATTCCTTCCAACCAACCAAAATTGGTTCATCGTAAGACATGAAATTGTAGAATATGATAACAAACCAAGAGAGTGGCACATAACACTTAAAAGGATCATAGTTACACATATCTCCAACAAAACCCAATTCGGACAAACTACAAACTGAATTTTAACACAAAAAAGCAGAGAAACTTAACGATAAGAGTTGCAAAAGTTTCCAACTTTAAAAATAAGATAAATACCCGTTTCACCACAAAACCAATTTATCAACAATTGAAGCGAAAATAAGCTGATCAACCTATAAACCAACAAAGATTTAATTTCTGAATACCAGTTCTTTGGCCCGCTTAGCCCTGCGGAGAACAGAGCGGAAGAGGAAGATAGATATGGCAGCAGTGAGGAGGACGCTGGTGGTGACCTGAAGAGGCGAAGGGTCATCGGTGGTGGAGAAAATGGTGGGCGAGGAAGAGAGAGGTAGGTCTATAGGACCAGTTTCTCCTGGAGAGTCGTCGGCAACGGTGAGCCATGGAAGGGAAGAGTGAGGAGGGAGAGCTGAAAGAGAGAAATGAGGGATGGGTCTTTGGTGGAAGAGAAGAGAGTGGGAATGGTGTTGGAGGGATGGAAGTAAGATATGGTGGGGGGTACTGAATGTGAGTGTGAGGGTGAGAGGTTGGTGGTGACACTGCAACATTTGGTTTTGATGGTTTTAGTTAAGAGTGGAGGGAATGCAATGGAATGGATGTTTTGATTACAACTATTGTGTAGAGTATCTCTCTCTTTTATCTCTGGATTTTTCTAAAAATATCTTCTGCCCTTTTGCCCTTTCCCTTTTCTGGGTGCAAAATCAGTTTTAACACATCAATTTTACATGTATAAAATATTATTTAATCATTTCTCTGTTTTTCATTTTCCAAAAAAAATGATTTGTAATTTATTATTGATCAGATGCGCTGACGTGCCAGCTTTATTGTAGGAAAATCAAGCAGTTTAATTAGTTGAAATTAAAAAAAAGATCATATGAAATTTGTTTGTTACATTAGTTACAGTTGATCAACTGTTAGAAGTCCTAGCGGACGTTAGAAGCCACGGCTCTGGCCCAGAACTTGAGTTGTGTTTTCATATCCTGTGCTGCATTCTTGAAAGAACAGATTGGAATTGGAGTTGCGCAGCTTTGCCCGTACCATGACTCTGAGAGATAAGCATAAGGCTTCCTTACTTGTTCTTCACCACCATGATCCTGACTTTGCTTATCTTGCAAACCAGGAAGTATGGCCATCACCCTTGGGTTCAAATCCTTTTTGTCAAAAGTAAACCCCAAGTCCCTGAAACCCTGGACTTCATCCGATTCCAGGTCCCTTGGAATCTTCATTGACGTTGTCCTTTTAAGCTGTTGCTTTGTTTCCTTAGGCCGACTTGCATTAAAGCTTTCCATGTCTGCGTTCCTTCTGTATTTTGGCATGCTTGAACTTTGCAACACACCCTGAAAAGGAAATATGCACACCAGTTACACCAACATGTTGGCCTACAAAGAGAAATATGATAATCGGAGCCCATTTCAAGTGATCATATTAATCCAATTATGGTGCTCTCAGAAAAGGAGTAAAGGGTATTGTATCACAGTATGAGTAGGTACCTTGTTTGGGCCACGATTCCGAGGCTGGATAGCCCAAGTGTTGGGCATTGCTTGCCGGATCAATCTGCTCATTGTGATGTCACCTTCGTTGTCTTCAAGCTCTTCTAGTTCCCTTCCTATACAGGGTGGCAGAGATGGTGTTCTTAGTAAATTCTGCCTCGATGATCGTTGCCCCTTGCGCCTTTTGTCCCTTGGAGCTTGAGTTTCTTTCCCCTGAATCACTACCTTCTTCTTTGTGCAAGTTGATAATTCGTTTTGTTTCTCATTAAATATACAGATATCTGATAGTTGCGTTGCCAACTTACTGATTTCACTATTTCTTTCTTTCTCGTGAATTCTTTCTTCTCTTCCTATACAAGGTGGCAAGGATGGTGCCCGAGTTAGATTTGCAGAGATTTTCCTGGAGGACGAGGATGATGGCTTTTCTTTACATGGATTACTTTCTGAAGTTCCCTGACCGAAGTTTGGTGAAGGATCAGAATAGCACCTAGACATTTTTGGTTTGCTACTAACCAATTTCCCGAAGAACCAACCTTCCTCCAACAGATCATGAACAGCTTCACCCTTTTCACGGATACTAGAAGAGGGCTGGAAAGAGTCGTCTTGAAAAGAATCCATTGTTGTTTTTTCCACTAGTGGAGAGACCCACACGGTAGTTCCTGTGTTTGTAATCTTTATATTGTGATGTCAATGCAGAGGTGAAGAAGAGCAAGCCAAGTGGGGCAGGAACCCATGTGCTTATGCCTCATCAAAAGCAATAATTTAGGATGACAATTAGAACTTGGAGGCCATGCCCATTAGTTTATACATCTAGAGAGGGTAATGAGATGTGATTTTATATACGAAATTGGGAGGAATTGAATTCTAACAACCAAGAAATTAAGAGTAGAATTCATTGTTAGAGCCATCTCATGCCAGCACATAACCCATGTGACGGCCCTTTTGTTGATGAAGCAACAAAGAGGGACGTATGCATTTGTTTTCTCTACCAGTTATATGACAGCTAAGGTCAGACAGATCTGAGATATGCATGAAACCAATATTTCCTATGTTAAGCCATGACACACCGTTTTATGTATGGTGAAGTTGTATACTGGGAATAGGAATTATTGGTCCCAATATCTTAAAAAGGAACTTTTTGATAGCAAATCTCGACTTAATATTACATCTTCCTTCCTTCATTTAAATGGCTTTTGATTGCATCCCATCTGGAAATACAGTTCACAATAGAAGACGGCTCCCTTTTAGTTTTCTAATAGAACATTGGAAAGATCGGGCATATATACTATTATTGTAAGAGAAGAATAAGGGCAACAATAACAAGAAATTTAGAGAATGAAATTATAATAGGTGATTCTCTTGTTTTACACTGAAAAGTGTATATACTTTTTAAATTTATGATAACTGATAGATATTACTGCCTCTTTGACTATTAAACTATTCACCTTTTTTCTTTTGAGCTTAATGAAACATTTCTCCTTCGCACCAAAAGTGAAACCAAACTATTTTCTCGAGTCCGCGCATCCATAGAATAGTCGGGAAACAACAAGAGAAATCAAAATGTTGTGGTAACTACAATTGCCCAGTGTCGCTTTCATTGAGGTCCGTGAAGTCTTCAATCACATTAGCATTTTGCCTATTCATAGAGCGCATTTCTTCAATTTCAACAAGTAAAACCGGATCGCAAACCACCTTTTGTGCTCTCAAAATCTTCGGACAAGCTGCCAAGAAAGAGGGATGTTTTGAAGCTTAGGCTAAGCTCAACAATGTATAAAGAAACTTAACCGCAATACCTGCCACAGGGCATTTAACTTGCCCCCGATGCGATGATATGTGGTGCATGACGACCTTCTTCTCATAAACATGCTTGCACTCAGCACTGCAGCAGAGCAATAAGCAGTCAGCATCAAAACTTAATGTATAATCAAAGACCGAAACTAGAATGGAATGGTGTCTAACATTCTGTAGAAGTGGTAATTACGATAGATGTTGTCATCTATCTATAACATTTTTCAAAACACTACATAAAAGTTGATGCAGGAAAGATATGTTCAGAATTACAATCATCAAAAGCAAGGAAGACCAACAGAAGATTATGAGATACCAGTAGTATCTCGAAACTCTAATATGGCGTCCTATATTGCAAATTTTCAGTTTATGAAAATGCTCGTACAAGTTTCTACCTAAGATGTGCTTGTGTGCAGGTGCCCTGAAGGACATCTAAGAAGTTGCAAGAAAAATGATAAATTGCAGGTTGAGCATAGAGCCCATATGCTTCTCCAGCTAAAATACATTTCTAGGACAAAGCATCTCTGGATTTGGATTATAAGCTTTGTAGTCCACATAACATCAATACGCTGCTTCATTCAGGGATCCTTTCCCTAGAGAAATCATTTTGGAGTAAGCAGTGCTACACTCATAAATCATAACTTTGGCAGTAAAAGCTGTAACAATAACCATTAGGAAATATCTCTACCGGTATAGTCTCCCTTTTGATGGGGCATTCTCTAACTTTCTGGATGACAATATAGCATTTGCAGATTAGCATAATACACAATTGCTGTATTGCATAATCTGCAAATTAGCTATGCTATTATATGCCCTAATCCAAGGAAATATATATTATTTCCTTAAAACTTCAAACATTCAAATGATAAGAAGAATGAGTGACATTTTCAGCTATTAAAAGGAAAAAAATGCCCATATGCTGAAATGGTTGCAATCCCATAAATGAAGGAAATCATGTGTCGAAGTTATCTAGAATAAAAGATAAATTTTAAGCAAGAAAAAGAAACCTGCGAACTGGTTCTGCTAGCTCAATAACAGGCTTTCCACTCAGTGGGCAAGTGATATTCAAAATATTGCACTGGGTAGAGGTCATAACAATATCTTCCTGTTCTTCACCTGGCATCGGTTGTCCAGCATGATGAACATTCTGGATAAGAAAGTAGTTCAACACTAAATAACGTAAGATTGCCAACATTAGTAAGAGGAAACATAATTGACATTGAGTGCCCAGGAAAGAAAAAACATTGTTTTCCCTCCACAGCGCAGAGGCTTCCAACAAATGGCCATGTAGGTGATGCTAAATAGAACAATCTTACTAATCACATTATCTAATCCACAACAAAAGGTCACCATTTCTACCAACTGTGGGTCACAACACCATAAAAGATAAGATAAGAAGGTAAAAATTTGATGGTGCTATAAGTGGCAAATTTTTAAAAATTAAAGCAATTATTTCCTTAACAGGTAAAGAAGAAAAAATAAAATGAAGAGAGATGCTAAAGTAGTACTGCGTTGATAAGTCAAGCTAGTCATCATATGATATGAAAGAAATTTATCAGAACAAAAAGCATTAGAACATGCAGAATCCCTGAAAAGCAGTGGCGGTAGCCCGGGGTGGCAAGAGAGGGCTACCGCCACCCTTGCTCTGGCCTCTTCCACTCTTGAACGCATGTTTCGTCTCTTTGCCAGCCACTCCCTCCTCTTTCACTCACTGCGAAGTCCAGCCACTCCCTCCTCTCGCCCCCCCCTTAAAAATTAGCCAAGCTTCGCCACTGCTGAAAAGCATAACATCTCCAGGAATAACATACCCAGATTGCCTCTCTAAATTGGCGCATTAGTGGATGATTCCCTCGAGTTACAGCAGACTTGATGTTCAAAAACTCGGTCTCAAGCAACTTTTCAAAATCAGTTAACTGCAACACAGTACGGTAAAATGACACTAATGTTGAGCACGAGCATGTGCATAACTGAATGACAAATTAGACAATAGACACGGTGCAAGAAAAATCGAGAACCTCTGTCCCAGGCTGATAATTATTTGCGACAGATTCGATCGCTGATGCATGATGCATAGAGTCTTCATAAGAGTCTAGCAACTCAGCAACCATATTTTCAAGGCTTTTCACCTGAACAAGAAGCTGATAGATACCATTCAAATGAAGAAGTCAAATATATATCTGAAATGTAGCAGCTATCGACATCGATGTATCTATTTGGTAATGGGTATGTCCAGCACGCAGAAACCTGATTTCGTTTTAACAATTTTTGTAAATCAAACTCAGGCCTTCAGAAAAAGAAAAGTCTGAACCAAGGAGGTATAAGACCTAATAGTAGAATTCAATCCAAAACAGAAATAAGAGAAGAACACATATAATGTTGGAAGAAATATTTACTATGCCTTTTTAGATTCATTGCGTCTCTCTAAATCGACCGCAATTTCCTTGATCATATTCAAAGACCTACGAATTTCCTGAAACAAGCAAAGCAGTTAAAAAAAACAAATTCTAAATGTTTGAGAAAAGAGAAAAGGTACTTACAGCAGTTAGGGATCGGGTATCGTCGCAGAGAGTGGAGGCGGCTATTTTAATTCGAGATTCGGCGCCGTCGCTGCGAGAAGCCATAGTCGGAGGGCGATAACTACAGCTTCAGTACAGTGATACAGAGGTACGCTCCAATTGCGTGCAGAGTGTGTTTTTGGAGGGAGAGGGCAGTGTAAGTAAATTTATTATCCTTTTGCTTTTTAGATTATTGCTTTTTTTTTTCTAATTTTGACCAAGTGCAATAATCTAAAACTGAGAGAGCCCATCCAGCCCAAAATATTTACAAAATGGTTTGGGTCATATGAAATCAATGGGCCGACATACCCATTCAAATCCAAGAGATTGGTGGATCATAGTTTTGTTTTAGCAATGTTTTAAAAATTGGGTCAAATATTAAACTGGTCAAATAAAAAGTTTAAGATTTCAAGGTTTAATCAGTATTAAACTGTTATAAAACTGGTTTATGATAAATAAGAAATAAAAATTATAAAAAAGTAAAAAAAAGTAAAAAATAAAATACTTTATTAAAATAAAAATTTTATTAATAACATCTATTGATTTTAAGTTTTCTAACATCCTTTGAACATACTTCTTTTTAATTTAAATATTATATTTTAACACATTCATAAATTATCTTAAGTAAAATTATTTGTATATACTAATTAACAACTTAATTTATTAAACAAATTTATAATAAAATAATAATTAATTTTTAACAATAATAATTTAAAAAATTATAATTAAAGTATAAAGAGATAAATAAAGAACCTAAATTTTGATAAATATATTTAATTAATTATTTACAAATATTTCGATAATGGTAAGGTCCAATATATTATAATCAAAATATTGAGGACTTACTCGTAAAAACTTAGAAATACCACGAATTTATTCTTACATTTTGGCTATGACATTTCAAACTAAAGGGTTAAATTCGTTGAATGTTAGAAGTCACAAAACCATGAATGGACTTCTCTAGCAAAATGATTTTCCTCTTTCAATGATTAAATTTGAAATAATTTAATAAAATAATTAACAGGAATTAATATTTAAATTGTTTTTAATAAGAATCACATATTTCAATTTTAATTACAAATATTAAAAGAAATTTATAAAATTTGACGAAAAAGAAAGACACGTATTAAAAAGAAATTTTGAGTCATTGTTTTTAAGAAATAGCTTTTCTAGTTAACCCAATAATGCAAATCAATGCAACTTATACACTAAATTAAATGGATAACGCATTATTAAGTCTTAGAGCTAATCAAAATTTACGGCAAAGCATAAGCTATTCTTCTTACCATCAAGTGGGCAACCATTATTTGAAAATCTTACAAACAAGTCCTAAACCATTAGCTTCTAATTGATGTTGCCAAGGCTTTTTAAGGAGAAGATTATGTAATCTTGAAATTTAAGTTGGGTTGAGAATGAGATCGATTCAAAAGACTTAAGTCTTAAGGAAGACTACTCATTCATAACCTTATATGCAATTGTTAGATGTTCTATCTTTTCGATGTGGAATATATTATCCCAATATTTCCCCTCACTTGCAACCTCTTTTTAGGTTTGTCAATTGAATTTATTTGAGAATTTTGGGCTCCAAGATCTTTGCTGAGTCATTGGGTTTTATAAGTTCTGATATCATCTTGAAATTTAAGTTGGGTTGAGAATGAGGTCGATTCAAAAGATTTAAGTCTTAAGGAAAATTACTCATTCTCAACCTTATATGCAATTGTAGGATGATTTATCTTTTCACGGTGAGATATATTATCCCAATATGTAAGACTTTAGGAGTTAGATCCCAAATATAAAGAACAGCATAAAATAAGAGTTGCGAGTTTAAAAAAACAAATAGCCCCATCAACTTGAAGTCACCGACATGTAATTGACGTTGCTAACGTGAAATCGTGGGACTTTGGGACTTTGACCCCTGATTCAAATTAACCAAAGTATAAGTTCTAGAGTCATAGCAGCCTGACTCCGCCATGGTAAAGGGTAAGACTTTTCTAGTAGACAGTGACACAAACGAAAGGGAGAAGACTAAATTAACAAGCAATCAAAGTGATAGACTAATTTGCAACAGAAAACCACGACTGATAGCTTGCACTTACAGGACAAAGCTCATCCTTTATAAATGCTTTGATCAATTTTCAAACCTCTTTATCCATATTATTAAAGTCTTATATGTATATATGATTGCACAATAAATCACACCGAGAATGGTATAAAATTTACACATCCATTAAAAGGTTGAGTATTTTCTTTATGTAAGCACTTAAACCAAGCCATAATCTTATTAAACTGAAGCGTACCTTATCCTTTTAACTTTAGATTTCTAATTTGATGCTAACTGAACAAAATGTAATAATAATGCTTTTTATGTTAACCTAAAAATGTAAAATGGAATTAAGTAATCCTTTTCTGCTTAGTTTAATGAATGAGAAGAGATGAAAATGTTGTTTCAAATAAAATTTAGTAGTAAAATCTCCATTCACATTTATAATTAAAGCGCTATTTATGCTTTAGTGAAAACTTAGATTAAATACACAATTTCATATATTATGTTTCGTTATTTTTCTATTTATTTTAAGCTCAAAATAATGTAGTATTTAAAATTTTAATATAATGTTGTTTTGGAGATATGAATTGACAAAAAATTACAAACTATAATGGAAGGAGTTTACTAAACAATATAACAAGAGTCAATAATAATTTTTAAAATAAGAGGAATGGAATAAAAAAACAAATTACAAAGATATATCAGTATAATTAATCATTAAAATTCTCACAAGACAATCTTATTGTAGAGTTAATATTTAATGAAATTTTATATAGTATATGACACTTTTTAATTGAAAACTTAATTATTTTTTAAGAATGAAATGGGAAAAGGTAACTATATATATGTGAACCCTTTTTTCAGATTTTCCTTATTTTCTCATAGATTCATTTTATACAATTTAATTTAATACCATTTTATTTATAATTATAATTTAATTTTTAATACACGCATTACAATGTCCATTGCACTATCATTGTATCTAGAAAATTAAATTAAGAGATAATAACATATTTTTTAGTAGACATTAACTTTATTAATGGACCATAGTCATTAAACTTGTCACTTTCTTTTCCAAAGTTATCTCTGTCTATCTCCATAACCAGAAAGAAAGAACAAAGAAATTCTTCTCACCAATAGAGAATAAAAGTAACGGCCCCAAGCACTATCAATCTACATTTAAGGATATGATCACACGTCTAATTAGGGTGTAGTGAACCACTGTGTGGCAACTACAATAACACTAACAACATTTACTGTAACTTTAGCTGAAATCGTGGTAGTCGAGTGCAATCTTATTGTCATAAACCTTATTGACTCCAAGTAGACCCACCACGAATCAAACAAGCATAAAGCTCATCAAGTTGCAAAACCTCATGATGACCCTTGACGTCTTCGTTATGCAAGCTAGAGCTACCTCCGTCGTCACAAGAAGAGTTACAATTAGAAGCATTACTGAGAGGAGGAGGTGGAGGAGGATGATGAGAAGGTAGTGGTGGGCTCAAAGCAGATAATATGTCATGAGCTTTCCTTAACTCCTCATGAAGCTGCAAAACTTCTCTCTCCAATCTTCTCTTCTCAGCCAATGCCTCCTCCAGACTCGCCTGAAGAGTGCTATAATCAAGTGCTAGGTTCTGTGTCTTCCACCTTGCTCTCTTATTTTGATACCAAATTGCTACTTGTCTTGGTGGCACACCTAGCTGGTTTGCTAGATGGAGCTTGAGCTCAGGGTCAAGCTTCTTGTTGGACGTGAATGTCCTCTCCAAGAGCCTAACTTGATCTTGGGTAAGCCTCTTTTTGTTATGGTATCTGGGTAGGTGTTTTTGCTGGCTTTGGGTGTTGAAGTAATCCATAAGAAATGAGATGAACGAGGCAATTTTGGTTACTGAAATTGATGGGTTCATCCATATTGGTTGATTTATAGGACAAAGGAGACCCTACCAAAATTAAATGCAGGATTAGTTAAAATATGTAGATCAGTATCTGGGAGATACCAACGAGAGAGAGGCGGCTAATTAAATATTCGTGGTAGCGCGTGACCTTCACGTGAAGTTGGTCCATCTCCATATTTTTTATGATCATAAGTTATCGCCTATTTATATCTTTAGAAATAATAAGACTTAGATGCAATTAATCTCTATCATTTCAAGTACTTTTGTTTCTTTAAGAGAAAATTTATTCTGACTGAGATTTAATTTTGAAATAGATCGTAAAAATTAAAATCTGTAATGTATAAAATTACAATTCATATTTTGCAATAGGATGATGTTGCAATAAAACAATAAGTTGCTGTTTCATAAATTAGGACATGGTAATTTGTCGGCAGTTGATTCACCGGCTCACATGTTTTGTTTCCGAGATTAGGCCTAATTACGTAGCAGTTGATTAATCCGATTGTCATCTTCCCAATCCAGTCATGTTCACTGTTTGCAGGTTGTATGACATCAAAATATTAAACAAGATGTGAGACACCAAGTCACATTAGTCATTCCTAATACGTGGTTAGGAATTATTCATGACGTCTAATCTTGATAAAAAACGTTGATGTCAAAGGGTCCCAATTCTTGTATTCTCTAGAAATAATCACCTCACCGCTTGCTCAGTTTGATTTTTGAGACGTAAAGAAGCATATAAAAGAGGTACTCAAGCATTAAAAGATATCGCTTGGGCAGTTGAGTGATTTTATTATTTTATAAGTCAAAAGAAAGCATTAAGAAAATAAGGAATTAGTAGAAAAAAAATCCCTCAATTCATACTCTAAAACGATATGAATTAGTAAGAGTACACGTAAACCAGCCCAAAAGCAATACCTGAATATAAAAAGTCAGAAATAGAGAATCCAAACTTATTACATAAAATAATGAAGAAACCATGGCATGGTCTCTATGTAGTGCGAGTGGACGAATTTGACCGCATTTTTCACCGGGTAGTTGCGGCGGCTTGGAGGCTGCTGCTGTTACTTGTACTGCTGCAAGTTAGCAACTAAAGGTCCTTGTGGTCCATTCATATATGTAATTTGACTTTCTTTATAAGAAAACAAAGTTAGATTCCAAATTAAGGCGATGGTCATGGTCACGCTTTTCATCACCCAATCACATTTTTCCCAGAAAGTTTAAGAAGCCGAGCTTTAGAATGAAATTTCGTCGCCTAGCTTGGCTTCTGATTCCTATGCTCTAGACTAACCTACCCTAATTAACATGCAACAGAAAGCGTTCTACTATTTATACTATTCGTAGAGACTTAGGATTGAATCGTGTATAAAGAATAAGGAATCCAAATTCATTGTATTGTGGCGCCGTTTCGTGAATAGTGTATCAGCTAAATTTTGACCAGTCGAAACGTTTCAACTGGTTGATAAATAGAGACATTTGGAGGGCACTTGATTGGGTTAATTGATTTATCCCAATTAGTTAATTTTAGAAACGCTCCTATATAAAAGTGTTTCTATATAGAAGTGTTTTGATCCCTTGCTAAAAGTATAATATAGAAACTGTCGATTATACTCTTTAAGTTATTGGCATTTTTCTGCAACTAATTTCTTTGCTAAGGAAGCCATGCATGAACCCTGCATAAACGAAGCCAACATTCGTTAATGAAGTCATTATCTAAACCTACCCTTTAAATTTATTCTAGGAGGCCATGCATGTAATAAATTACCATGTTAGAGTAGATTAATTTATTTTAAATTATGCTACGTAACATAGACCAGGTTACTATGGCATAATTCAAAGAAAGGTTGCACTCATTCTTCTGAACCCGTGTCCATATAATTTTTTTTAAAGTCATGCTCTATTAAATCATTTTATTTATAAACAACTAATATACTAAACAGATAATTTTATCAAAATTTTTTAATAGATAGTTAATGTTATCCGCTAGTTAAATCAACTAATATAATTCACTATTAGCTAATTGCTAATAGGATCAGTTAATAGCTGTTGCAATTCGCTGATTGTCAAACAACGTCTATTTATAGTTCAATTAGAGATAATAAACTCTAATTGAACTATAAACAGACTCTCAAACGTCATTAACATTGGCACATTATCAATTTCAAACAAATTGAATCCTAATTAGAGTGTGCATGAGCATTAGTTCCAGAGTAGGTTTAAATATTTTTGTTCAATAACTATTTTTTGATTTAGATAATCTATTATAGATTATCGCTCTGGCAGTAGAAGGATAACGAAAGCAACATGACCCTTTGTGAACGAGTCGTACGTATAGCATAAACTAGAGTCCCAATTGCAAATATATAATTAATTCTAGAGAGAGGATGCATGGGCATGCATTTTGCAAAGGGACATTCATGATTCACTCCGGTCTTTATCGTTGAATTTGGATTTTTCCGACTTTTTGTGGGTCGATGTAGGACTTCTTGTCCATCTCTCGGTAATTGGGTCAGCAACATTTACTCCTCGATAGTCTTAGTCTATGAAGGCGGTAATTGGTGATATGACCTTGTACCTTTAATGAACTTGTTGAAATAAGAATAATTTTTTAATCTTAGGAAATTGTATAATGAATTTACCGTATTATTATTATCATTCAGTTCGAAATCTCGCATTAAAGCGAAGTTTAGAAAAATTTGATAATATACAGCCTTACTCCTATAAAATAGAAAGATTATTTCCAATAGGCCTACGTGTAAATATGACAATAAAAAAAAAGTTATGCAGATTAAAAAAGTAAATATGTAAAATTGATATGCTAAAAAAATATGTAAATAAAATTAAAACAAGTAAATAAATAAACAGAATAAAAGAAAAGGTTGATATATCATGTTATAAAAAAATTTTAATAGACTTGTCTTATACATCACGTAAGGTTAATAAGGGGAATATCACAAAACTTAGTTAAGCGAAAAGTAAAAGCGTACCTAATGAATGTATTCCTACTTAAAGGCCAAAGAATGCAGCTTATCCTATCCTTTAATAGTCTGGCAAAAATTTAGTCATGTGATCGTGCACGAACAAACTATTTGAGTTTGTCCCACACCTCTAACGTTGCAGCCTAATGTCTCTTATTCTTGCCAATTGAAATAATCTTTACATTCTAATATAATTAGAAAAATATTTTTAATCTCATTATAAATAATTTTTCTTTAATTAAAAAACTATTTTTTAATATTAAAGAAAATTAATTTTAAAATTAAATAAAACACCTTTTAATTTAGTTAAGAAAGTTATTTATATTATTTATTTAGAGACAATTTCTTTATTAATTAGAAATTTTTTAACTAATAAGTGAAAACATTTTTTAACAAAAATGTCTTTTTTAATAAATCAAGAAATTTATTATGCATAAATAAAGAAACAATTTCTAGATAAATAGAATAATAATTCTCTAAACAAATAAAATCAATAAATTTAATTTGTCTTAATCAAATTGAAATAAATAAATTTAATAAAAACACCTTTAATTATTTAAGAAAATACTTTTTTTAATTCTAAAGAGTTTAGTTAATTATTTTCAATCTAATTAAAATAATCAATTTTAATTTTAGAAACTAATTTTCGAAAATTTAATATAATTATTAATCTTAATCATATTAAGAAAATGATCACCTTAACAAGTTATTCTTTTCTTACTTTAAGTCACAATTAAACTTATATCCAAATAATTGTTATTTTGGCATAGGATAGTCACATTCATTTTACCAAATATCCCTTACTCTAGTCTTAGAATAAGCCTACACAGTTTATTTCAATTCAAACACACCCGTCCTTCCATGGGAAACCCCAATCTCACCAACACAAAACCTAGCCACCACTATGAAATCTGTTGCCGCTAGTCACCTACAAACTGTGTCGGTATCGCCTACATTACGCCTTTGCTTGGTTGTCATCTCGCCGTCACTTATGTAGTGCGGCGTGAAGAGAGGCAACTAGTTCCATGGAAGAGATCCATTGCAGATGGCTATACCAAACTAAAAAAAAAAAGACAAAAGGATGGAATTATGATTACGTTTTATGATGTATTAGGTAATAGAATAAGAAGAAATATAGGTAAAAATAAAATATATATGACTTTTGTTACTTATATATTTTATATGAAAATGAGTTAAAAAATATTTTTCTACCTTTTTTTAACAATTTAGTAGAGATTGAAAGGGCATACTTCCGAAAGAATTGTTTAAAATAATATTTCATCATTGCTTATATTATTAATATTGGATACATATGGTGATAGTGTTTTGAACATTTTTTCGTCATACTCGTTATATTGACTGCTCTTATTATAATGACTAGCAGGCTGTTATTGCGCATATGCGCAGTAGTAATTCGTTGGAGTTCAATGCCCAGTCACTTTTAGCATTATAGAGTATTTAAGTAAGGGGAACAAGTCCAAATCATCAACCATGACTTAGAAAAGATAAACTTTAACACTTAGGGGACACGAATGTAAGCATACAACAACATCAACATCAACATCCCCAATAGATCGTGAAATACACAATCCACCAGGGCAAAACCTCTTAGGACCAATCTAAAAAATAATTAACAATAATTTAGAAATGCATCATTAGCTTGATAGAATAAGATT